>WTXI01000174.1:0-77910 GCA_022376515.1 Lactifluus volemus
CTCCCTTTCGTCTCTGCCGACACCTTCTCGTCCACGTCCACGCCCGCGTTGTCTCACACACGCCCGCCCACGCCTGCCTCCTGAGTTGGGGATGAGGGTGAGACATTCAAACTGGTGCGTCACTGACTCGTTTTTTGGGGGCATTAACAACTTGCGCCCAGGTTCACCCTACCACATCCACCGCCTCAAGCACCACCCGGGGGCCGGGGTCATTCACACTACATCAAGGTGTCCGAGCGCCTGATCCCTGTGACTGGCGTTGTTGTGTGGCATCCCCCGAATGAGTCCGCACCCCCCAGCTTACTCTCGTCGACAGCGATGCGCCGATGAGACCATTGTTCAGGGCCCCCAGTCCTTTCAGCATATCCTTCTTCATAGTTTTTATTAGCATAAAGATTCTACCTTACAACAATATTATATTTGGATTGATATGTGTTGAGAGCTGAACTTAGGAGGGGCAGAAAAAAAGGAATTTTTTTTAATTTAATTTGTGTGGCTCAAGTCGACTGAGAGCTACAGCTAAGTCGAAGTTGCTGCTCCTGAGTAGAGAACTCGGCTAAGTCAAGCCGTTCCCGGAAAAAGCTGCGGCTTACCAAGTCGGGGTGCGGCTAGCCGAGCTGCGGCAACACTAAGAGGGAGTAGGAGGGGGGTCAACGGCTTGGGGAGTGAGGGCGGCTCTAAGGGCTGCCTCAACCACGTCCGGTCCATCGCCTAAGCGATGTCCTCATTGGACGTCGTCTGGGATTTTGCAGATGACTTCCATGGCCGCGTTTATTGCTTCACCTGCACCTGGAACGCCTAGGGTGCGGTCGTCCTTGGCTTTGTTGAAGGACTGAAGGTCGAGAATGGGGGGATAAGACATCGAGAAAATTTCGATGGTGATGGTAAGAAGTCAAGAAGGCTTGGTCAAGCGGTAATCGCAATCTGCTACGTTCTGAGGTTGATAGAAAAGGCAAAGCTCGCATATGCCAGCGATCATGGTACTCAAGAGTAGCAATAATGTCATCCCTGAGATTATGAGTGTATAATCTGATAGGAAGGGGTAGCCAGACATCTAACATCTCCCTCTACAGAAGTACGATCTGTGCAGTGAAAGTGTAGATCGAGACGGAGAGGGGAAGAAACATGACGTATTGACAACGTTTGCCATAACCCTAGCCACAGGTCTGACTCGTTCATGGCAGCCACTTGGCAGAAGTCGGAGAATTTTAGGACAATTTCATCTGTCATTGTCACGCATGGAGAAACATCTAAGTCAGCTAGAACACGCGGTACGCACCTTCCTTTTTCGGCTACCACCACCAACGGCACCAAAAGTGTCAGCTGGCGGAGGTCGTTCGAGTTAAAAAAGTAGAAGTAGTACACCTGTACCCCCTCTTTTCCTGACAGAAAATGCTTGGTTGTCCTCGCGACCTGTCGAGCAGCTCCTATTCTAAGTTACCACCCGAAATGTCCGCGGAAGAACCCTCAGCCCTCGTAACACGCGAGGAACTTCTCCAGACGTTCCTAGACGTCAGCCTCCCGTCCCTTCCTCGCCGACGCCGCATTTTCCAACGTGAGGATGTCAATGAAGAAAGGGCGAAGGCGTCCTTCCAACAATTTGTTGACCGATACCATATGGTCGCAGATGCTATTGATGCAGGCTTTGGCCCTCGCTCAACCCTATCCCCCTCAGCCTGGGTCAAGTCTATTTCAGACATCACGTCCCGCATCCTTTACGGAATCCGTACCACCCAACTCAATTACCCCCACTCGGGCGTGGGCCCGGACAGGCTGAATCCTTTCAAACCGGAAGATCTCGAAGTAGCAGCCCAAATTCAGGCCAACCTAGACCACCTCTCCAAAATTTTCCCACCTTCCCCGTCCTCTCCCTCGCTGGTGTGTGACCACTGTCTCCACCGTACAGACAAAAACCACGCCCTTGAACATCTCTCCCAGGAAGACTTCGAAGGAGTCCTCATGGCCACGGACAGCTCATGCGGGGCAGTCATGGACAGGATCCTCACGATCCTAAGTGTGGACATCCAGAAGGAAGTGAACATCTGGGAGATGGACGAAAACACAAGGAGGAAGAACCTCATCAAACCCAAAATTCAGGAGGACGCGGAACTATATTATACCGCCCAGGTCAGCGTCGCACGACGGATCCAGGACGCTCGAGCCAAGGCAGATGGCGAAGAGTACTTCATGAAAAGGATGTTAGAGATTAAGAAGAAGAAGGATGCCAAGATCAAGCAGAAGACGGCAGACGCTGCCACAAGCGCAGGCCCATCCGACACCTTGGCAAGCCCATCTGCGGACTCAGCCAGCCCATCCGCGACCTCAGTCACCCCCTCGAGGGCCTCAGTCACCCCCTCGAGGGCTGTCTCTCCTGACAGCCCCCACTCAGCCCCAGCCACCCCTGTCCCCATGATCTCGCACACCCCCCCACCGGCAGACCCAGCCACCCCCTGTCAGCGGACCTAGCCGCTGTGTTGCCTGATCCTCCTCCACCCGCAATCGCACTTCCCCCCCCAACCTCCCACCTACCCCACCTTTCCCTTCACCGCCCCCCCTGTATCCCTGGCGGACGTCATGGCAGAGGTCAAAGCGTCGTTCAACCTCTTGTCCGAGAGGATGAACAGGCTCAAGCACCCACCGCCACCCCCCAGGACAGGTAAGCTACCTGCACAGAACCTGGCTGATGAACCACCTCTGTTGCAGACGCCAGGGGTAGAGCCTCCGCAGCGAGGTCCCAACCTGTCCCTGAGGAGGCCACAGCCTCCACCTCAGGCCCCTCCGATTGGTGGTACTGACCAGGCACCCTGGAAGACGGTGCCACGCCGCTGCAAAGGCCCCCAACCCCGGGCCCAAGCCACTCCCTCTCTTGGTACGCTTGCACCACAACTGGGCGCCGCCCAGCCCTCGGGTCCGTCGGTCGCCCATACAGAAATCATGATACAGCGCAAACCGGATCCCCAGGATGATCCTCCCGAACGCCGGGACCCAATTCTGCTTACCCGGCAGATCTGCGCTGCTCTCAGGGCAGCCAAGTCACCCCTGATCCTCCTCTCAGGCCGGTGGGCTGCCACGTCAGCTAACTTCGTTCTTACCTTCGCAGGCCTAGTTTCTTTGACAAGGTGCTAGAAATGGAACAGGTTATAACCCAATCTTTCCCAGGGGCGATGCTAGTTCCGTCCTCGGGCCTAGCAAAGGTCACCTTTAACAGGGTCCCCACCAGAGACCCAGAGTCCAACGACTTCTTCACTGCAGACCAACTGCTAAGTGAAGTCAGACGCAACCCGATCTGCTCTGACTTGCACATCATTCTCCAGCCGCATTGGCTGCGCCCCCAACAGTCCATTTTCAGTGCCAATTCAAGCATCTCTTTCGCTTTCCTAGACCCCGCCAGCTCCATCACCCAAGCCATGGCGCGCTCCCACTTAGCTATGTTCGGCAAAGCCATTACCTTCAAAAGGTGGCTGGCCAAGCCACCCATGCTACAGTGCTCACGTTGCCACAAACTGGGCCACACAGGCTCCCGCTGCACGCTTCCCAAGGACGCTCTATGCTGTCACTTGTGCGGAGGCACCCACCGAGCGATAGACCACCCCCAGAGATGCAGGAAAGCCAGCGAACACGCTTCCCAAGGTGTGTGTGACTGCCCCATCATCTGCCTTCTGTGCAAGGAGGTGGGCCACTCAGCGAGAGACTTGTCCTGCCCTGCACGGGAGGCTTACAGAGTACCAGCACATAACGTTGCTGACCATGTGAACCTAAACCCCCCCCCCTCATCTACTTAATGGCGTGTGTCAACCTTCTATATGTCAATATGTGCCGCCGGAACGCGGCAACCCACTCCCTCCTCAACACGAACACACGAGCAGACATCATCCTGGTTCAAGAACCATGGTACGACAAAATTGGCACAACCCGCTCGGACTCAGACCCTGAAGGGGTCGACATCCTGGGTGGGGCGGCCAACCCAAAATGGGACTGCATATACCCTAAGACCAAGCGAGGCGTATGATGCAAAGTCATGGCTACCGCCGCATCACTTCGACTCACTTCAACATCACCAACCACCTGGACTTGACTTCAAACCACCACATTCTCACTCTGGACGTCCATCTGGGCTCCAGTTCCTTCCGCGCCATCAACATATATCATGATACGAGCCACCGCCCCTCGCTAGGCAACATCCTCAACCTCGAAACAAACCCCGAGATCCCCACGATGTGGTGGGGACTTCAACACCCATTCTCATTCCTGGTCGCCCCCTGGTATCCGGTCCTCCCCCTGGGCAGATGATTTGGAAGAATGGGCTTTCAGCCAGAACCTGGCTCTAGCCACCCCCCCAGGCCTCCTGACCCGGAGAGGAGAAGGTAACCAGTGCGACACGACAATAGACCTGATATGGACCAATGCCGCCGCCATCCTCGATGACACCTTCCAGGACCCGATCATCGACTTGCAGCCTCCATAGGCTCAGACCATGCCGGCATCTGGTCCACCTACCAGCACATCCTGGAATCAGCGATCAACCCCCTGCCGCAGCGCACCCGGTTTGTCATCGCAGACGAGGCAAGGGAGCTCTGGATCCGCTGGTTCCTTGAGGGTGTCCTTGTATCCCTCCCCCCCTCAACTCGTGGAAGACATAGACTGAGCTGCACTTCAACTCACCCAAGACATCGAACGAACGAGCATGGCCTCGTTCGAGATGCGAAAACAGTTCTCGCCCAAAGGGGCTTCGTGGTGGGACGATGCGTGCGATCGGGTGGCAGCGGTCGCTGGGACACTCAGGAGCCCGAGGCTCGCAAAGCCGCCAACAAATCCCTCAGGAAAGAGGTCACAGCAGCAAAACGCCGTTGGGCCAATGACTTCCTCCACGACGCCTCCTCAGAACGCTTATGGATGGCAGCCAAATGGCGCTTTGGCAGGCGCCAACGCCTCATCCCAGCTTTGATGACGGCGGCCGGCTTGTCAGACCAACCAGACCACATGGCCACTGCCCTAAGCCAACGCTTCTTCAACCCCTACCCTCAATTGTCCCAGAGATCTTCCCGGACGACCCACCCCATGCAGAGCCCCGCCCACATGCTCCCATTACCATTACGGAGATCGCAGACGCGCTGGGCCCCACAAGCAACAAGTCAGCCCCAGGCCCGTCAGGGCACAACTACAAACTTGTTAAGTGGGCTTTCGCTGCATCCCCAGAGCGTTTTCAAGCTCTGTTTGAAGCATGCCTACAGGTTGGACACCACCTGCTACATTGGAAATCAGCCACAATTGCCGTCGTTCCCAAACCGGGCAAGGAGAACTACAGTCTCCCGAAATGCTACCGCCCAGTGGCCCTCCTTGAGTGTTTGGGAAGCTCTTGGAGAAGGTAGTCGCGAAACGACTCACCCACGATATCACCGCCCTAGGCCTCATTCCCACCACCCAATTTGGGGCATGTCCGTTCTCCTCCATGACGACGCGGGCCTCTGCCTCACCCACGACGTAGAGATGGCACATGCTCTGGGAGGGGTGTGGGCACTCTGTTATTTGACATCCAGGGATTCTTCGACAATGTCAACCATGCAAGACTCTCGGCCCTAGTCCGCTCACTCGGCTTCTCCCCGCAAATCTGCAAATGGACGTCGTCCTTTCTCCGGACAGGACTGTTCGTTTACGGTTTAACAATTACTCCTCGGAGGACATCGAGCTGGAGATGGGCACGCCGCAAGGCTCCCCCATCTCCCCTATCTTGGCTATTATCTATGCCTCCCTGCTACTTCACCTGGCTAGATCTTGGGCTAATGCTACCTTCCTCATGTACATTGACGATGGCAACATCTTCGCCAGAGCACCCACATACCACATCCTGGCTCAGAGACTCAAAGACTGCTACATGGCTTGTCACACCTGGTGCCAGATGGCAGGGCTGACCATTGAACCAGAGAAAACGGAGGTTCTCTTTTTCTCCTGCCGCCGCGCCAACCCAATCACCCACGGGGATCGCCCCGTCTCAGTGCTACTCCCAGATCAGGCGCCCAAACTTCGTACTCGGTCGCGGCTTCAGATCATGTTCGCTACCTAGGGCTACACTTCGACCACAAGCTCTCTTGGGACAAACACATCTCTGTAGTTGCTTCTAGGACAAAAAGCTCGCTTAAGGTGCTCCAGCTTCTAGGCAACTCCGTGAGAGGACTCAACCATGGCAGCTGGCATTTCACCTTCAATGCAATTTGCATTCCAGCGCTAACTTACGGTGCCCCCATTTGGTTCAGGGGTCAACAGAAACACATCAAGACGCTCCAAACAGTACAAAACGCAGCTGTTGGGATCATCACAGGCGCTTTCAGAAGCACACCCCGAGAACCACTACACCAACTGATAGTCATCCCGCCAATCCATATCCGGTTACAGAGACTAGCTACCCAAGCCGCGATACGTATACTCACCCTTCCAAAGAGCTCCCCAGTCCTCCAAAGACTAGGCCCACTTTGGTGCTCGGTGGAGGGCAGTGGCGTCCCGCTTCCTTACCCGATGCCGGCACGATTACCCGACACTTGCATCCGCAGGCTCAGCTCCCACGTCCCAACAGAGAGCCGGCTACCACCTTGCCTTGATCACCCCCCCTGGAAAAGGTGTACACCCCCAGCAGACCGTTTTACGATCACTCACAACCTGTGCAAGGGCAAGGACCGTAAACGCTTGACCAACATGATCTCCAGGGCCCACTACGGCCGGAAGGACCAGATCCTGGTCTACTGCCGTGGCTTAGGGCCCAACACAGCACAAACATCCCCTTTGTGGATGGGCACAGCAATCGGTTACAGGAATGGGAGGGAAACAACTTCCCACAACCCCATCCTCGGCCAGAACGCCTCACACAGGGACGCAGCATTCGCGGCACTTGCAGCTGTGGCGGAGCTGGCTAGAGATATGCTTGCCATCTCCCACTCCCCGTCAGTCATCTTATACACAGCTGACCAACATATTATTCCATGGTGCCAGGCCACCATTAGGCACGACAACGCTGCGGCATGCAAAGTGGTGTGTGACACCATTGCCGACATCCTCGACACGTACCCCACAACCTCAATAGCTATCCACTGGGTCCCGGGCACGGCTAGCTTCGCCCCTTTACAGCGCCTCCAGCAAACAGCGATGGAGACTGCAACCAACGCCCAGCCCCCAGCCCACGACGCCCCTCTCACGATCGCAGCCCTCCGCACCAAGACCAAGCACGACGCCCTCGCGAAATGGGAACAAGTCTGGCTCAGAGACCCCCGCCACAACCCCACGTACTGGGCCCTACACCACCCACCATCGGGTGATCCCCCAGAGTTCATGACAGGGATTGCCGGTTTTGCTCGACCGGTATTTTGTACTGCTATTAGACTCCTTACTGAGCACGCTTTCACAGGGGAATACAACGCCAGACATCAGCCAAGGGCCCCTGACCCTCACGACTGTCTTTGTGGACAGGCGGCCCTTCAGACCCCGCTCCACGTTATCTGCAACTGCCCCCTCTTCACAGGGGTGCGTGAACGATTCCTCAGACCAGTAGCCCCTAACCTTTCACCCAACATCATATTTGGGACTGAAGCGGGCAGCGCAGCCCTCGCGAAATTCATCGAAGAGACACAAGCGTGTGTCCGACCCCGGAGACATGCCGCCTTACCAGAAGACTTTGGCTGAGCGCCTTGGGCGATCGCCGGCCCAGATACTCTTCCTTCCACCCCCCACACACATCCACCCTTTACATACATTGTACCCCCCCCGACACCAGGTCGCTTAGTTAGGTAGATAGCATACGTGGCCAAGCGCGTCTTTGTTCCATGTAAACATGCAGCACTATATAAATGCTGATTCAAAAAAAAAAAAAAAAAAAAACACGCAGTACGTACTAGTTGTGACTCGGGATGTAAGCAAAAGACGTATGATTACTTCCCGTATCATTCGCCCACTTTTAAGGGTCATCTACTATGATAGGAGGAAGTTCGAGGCACGCCAGAGGTCTGAATGAGAGACGCTAATAAGAGTGGAGTGCTTGAAAGCCAGTTACTTCTGAACTACGTATACCATAAGCGGAAATGTTACAGATCTGGAGGCAGAAAGAGCTGAAGATGGTATATCTTGTAGATGACACTGGGCGCGAAGTCAGTAAGGATAGAAGAACGCATTTTATTTGCAGCTCTAATAGCAATCCCATAACGCCAAAAGCGTGGCAGGCGGTGGATGGCAATAGGGTGACCGTGCAGCGATGAATCGTTCTATATCTCGGCCCTCGAATACGTCTTGCAATTGACTTTGGATGAGGTAGATATTTTGGAGTTCAGGTGACAACTCGGTGACACTTTCCCGAGTGTGTCCTAGCAGAGAACATAGGAAACCAAACCGCAGGGTCCGAACAGCGGTGAATGGGCGAAACAGTACGAGTCACTCAGAATTGATCCTCATGTCCTCGAAACCCAGGTCCTCCGAAAACGAATCCGAGCCGTACTCAAAAAAGGAATAGTCGCTCCTGATGTCACTGGAAAGTAGTGGGGAAAGGGTGCATATCTGTCCCATAGATGGGGTTTGGTAATCTGGCTCCTGAAAGAAAGAAGGGTTGAGCATTTTGGAGAAAAAATCTGCGCCCTCTAACTAGTAAAGTCGGATGTCGACATCATGAAAGCTGAAAGTCACCTCTGCACAATGGAAGGGCACGGCCCGAGCAGGAGTGGGTGAGTGATGACTTGTCAGATGTCAAACACGCGCGGTTCATACTCGTACGTGATCGCGAGAGCTTGAGATGTGGGACCTCTATTTGAGCCAAGAGGTTCTCCGAGTACTCGTTGGAACCTTGAAACTTGAGCACTGTAAGAATAGGGAGGACGGCGCCTGTGAGTAAGGGTAGGGGTGCAAGTCGGATCGCTCCGAGTTTTTCGAACCAGATTTCAAGGTACGTGAGCTTGGTCAGGACCGTCAGGGTGGAGAGGACAGTGACCATCGTCTCAGGTGAAACATAACCACGTTTGGGTATCTGTTGGGGGTGGAGCTCGGAAAGGTCATTGCGGGAAAAAGAAGCTGAGGTAACATCGGTAATGGAAGACCCCTCAAAGTGAGTGATTGTAGGCGTCCACCAAAGTGTTGAGACGCGACCCGGATCTCGCGGATTCAGCGGACCGGAAACCGCGGAACGCACGCTTATATCATCTCTTACCATATTTAGCTTACCTGTGACATAACGCTATCTAATCTCGCAGGTACTTATGATCTATGAATAAAGTCTTGTTGCCTACGACTGACTGAACGCTATCTAATCTCACAGGCGATCATCTAAGCCATTGTATCGACACTAAGAACGTAACGTAACGGGAAGCGCGCTGTGGTTCAAGCCCCGACCAAAGATTACTCAACTCTAATGCAAGGACATGTCAGCACCGGGAATGGCTTATGCATCACTGTGGGCAGCCTCCCACAGTCTTCACTTGATATCGTGAAATGTATTTTGCATATGCAGTCACGCTGCTCCAGTGCAGGAACGATGTTATCCTGAAGATTGTGACAGGATATCTCGATAGGAAGGTTCGGCCATACTTCCAACATCGTCATAGGAGTTTTTGCCTGAATAAAAAACACGCGGATGAGAAAACGATGTATCGCCATCTTTGGAATATGTGCACAAACCATCGCTCCGACAGAGTATACGGCTCGGAAGCAACCACTTGGCGACAGAAGTCGAAAATCCTTAGAAGAATTTCGTCTTGGAGGATGCTGAAATCGTCAGGAAATTTCGTCTAGAACAGACAAGTCACCACCGTAGGCACTAAAAATAACTTGAAACATGATATACGATGTCTCATGAATGAAGCTTGAATGGGGCTGATGAACGTTCGGGTTAAGTTGGCTTACACGTGCACAGGAGTTTCATTCTCCGCCAACCGGTGTTGGTCCGGCTTGGCGGTGGTTGCCCGTGTCGAGCCGATTCGAGTCACCGGATTGAGGACACCTATCTGATGACCCAAATACATCACAAGTAAGATGTCAGTATAAGAGGTGAACTACCACAGCTAGCAGTCAGGAAGGGGTGGGTATGGGAAGCAAGCTAGGGGCTTCTCACTGGTCTACACCGTGGCAAGAGCGGTAGACTCTGTAAGAACAGCGTCCAAGTCTTTGGAATAACCATTGATACCTAATGTGTTGAGTGTGTACAACGTGCACGCGTGTCATCTGATGTATCAAACAAAGAAGAGGGGTTGACAGGGTAAGGCGCGGAGACAAATATAGAAAGTACGGAAAGCGGTTCACGATCATACGTGATAACGCACGGAAGCAGAGGCGTGCTACGAGGCGTGCATAGCCGGGCTCACCATGCACATGCCATCCTTGACCTCGTACAGATCGACACATTACCACCCGGGCCGCTTCACACGCTCCATGTCGAGCGCACAGTCGTTTCGTCATCCATATCCTCCTTGTCATCGCCACCACCAGTATTCTCCACCTCTGCCTAGGATACTAGTATACATGTCACATGAGGGCATGCTGAAGCGAGTGACGCCGGTGATGATCGGTGCCCAAGCATTGTGCCGGTCGCCGGTGGAGTGCTGAGACCACCACCGCCATGGGCGCCCATTGCCCCATCGTGCGGCAGGGGACCAAATGAATTGATATAGATTAGTTCGACATATTACCGACCTGTACATTCGAAATCAGTGGACATGCTGTTATGGTGATAATACGGAACTAGACGTACGTTGGCATAATGCGAGTAGATATAAAACTTGGATGTTACACTGTTAGACCAGTTACAGCGACGCAGGGAATATAGATGATAGTGGTTATTTCGTGGGACATGGGATCGAAAATAGACAAGGCGGAAGATAAAAACCGATGGACAATAATTGAGATGAGCGCTACGTAGGACGTGGCGGCAAGTGTTGGTTAGATGAATGGTTCACTATCACTGCAGTCACGATATGGCAGGCGGTGGACTGTGACAGAGTGATCGGAGTTCTGGCCTGCAGCGATGAATAACTCTATGGCTTGCTCCTCGAGCTCATCTCTCCAATCCCTGTCGGTGAGGTAGAGATTCTGAAGTTCAGGTAACACCTCAGTAGTGCGTCCTGGTAGCAAAGATGCGATGAACGATACGACGAACGGCTGTATGTCGCCAGAGAAACACAGGGTCCGAACAGAAGCGAATAGGTGAAACAGTACCAGCCACTGAAAATTGTCCCTCAGATTCATCACATCCCTTTTGTCCAACCTCTCAAAGGATCTGTCGCTCCTGATGTCGAGCTTTGTAACACTGGAAAGTAGAGGGGACAGGGTGCGTATCTGTGCCATATATGCGGCTTGGTAACGTGGCGCGTACTGGATGAAGCACAACTCGACCTTCTTGGGAGAATCTGTTTCCACTGACTGATAAAGTCGGATGTTGACGCTAATAAAGCGAAATGTCACCTCCGCACGATGGAAGGGCCCGAGCCGGAGTGAGTGAGAGATGAGTTGTGGGATGTCAAACACGTGCGGGTCGTACTCGTACACCATCGAGAGAGTTTCGAGATGAGGAACGTCGATTCGAGAAAGGAGGTCCTCTGAGTACTTCTTGACACCGTGATCATAAAATCTTAACACTGTAAGACTCTGGAGGACGGAGCGTGTGAGCGGGGGTGGGGGTGCAAGTCGGATCTCTCCGGGTTGTTTGAATCCGATTTCGAGGCACTTGAGCTTTGTCAGGGCGGAGAGGACTGTGACCATTGCCTCGGGTGATATGTAACCAAGATCGGGTATATTTTGAAGATAGAGCTCAGAAAGGTCATTGCAGGACAAAAGAAATTGGGGCAAGGTCGGAAATGGGATGCCCTCCAACTGGAATGATCGTAGACTTGGGGCGGATCCACCTAAGAACGTAACGGGAAGGGCCGCCACTGGTTCAAAGCCACGGCATCGTAATCGAAGGCACGTTAGTCCGGGGAATGGATTCTGCAGCTGAGTCAGTTTGGCCAATTTCCCATATTCCAAGGATGGTAGATATAAATCCATTTCGCATATGCGGTCACGGTGCTCAAGAGCAGCGATATTGTTATCCTGAAGGTCATGGTGACAGCATATTTCCATAGGAATGGATGGCCAGACATCCAACATTTCCCTCACAAATCTACGGTGATGATCTGTGGAGTAAAGGCGTAGGTCGAGACGAAGCGGGGATGAAAACACAGTGTATCTCCATCTTTGGCATACATGCACCAGCTTACACCACACCTGTGGCCAGCACTCCGGCTCCCAATATGGCTCTTTCATGGCAGCCGCTCGGCAGAAGTCGAAAATTTTTAGTAGGATTTCATCTGGGAGTGCTTTTATTGGAGAAATCTTGCCTAGAACATACAAGTAACAAGTGAGTAATCATCGTACAGAGCATGGACAAAAGACATACAATTCCTCAGGCTTTCGCTGGTATTCAACATGGTTTCCTGTATTGCAGATCCAAGAAAGGCCATATGTTGTGATCGGTGATCGGAGGAATACTGGAGGTTCTGGATGGCGAGGGATACAAATCATACAAATGGCTGTTCGACTGAAGCTTGAAGGGAAGGTGCTGATGAGCGCGTTGGTTGGTTGGAGGTTGGCTTGTATACGTGTGGGTCATTTACATAAGCAAAGGTTTCATTCTCCGCATAAGCAAGCAGAGCAACAAAACGCCACGTTCATGAGTAAACCACCCAGCAGAATCTTAATGGTACATCACAATCTTAAAAAAACTATAAGAGAATAGGGGAAACTACCGCTGCGCAGCTAGCAATTGGGATGGGGAACACCTGAGAAACAAGAGGACACGTTGGCCGTGATGCTGCAGACTAATATAATATTAGTTACTGGCCTGGTACACCGGGTTCAGTTTGAGCCGGTACGGCGCAAGCACAGTAACAACTCAACGATACTATGGAACCAGGGCAACGCAGTACTCGGAAATGTTGATGAGCTCAATTACCGATTTGGACAACACTCTTGGGAGCACGGGTAAGTTCGAAGTGGGAAAAAAAAATGGGGGTACCCGAAATCGGAAATGAGCGGGACGCGAGGTCGCCGCGCGACGAATGCCCGCGAAAATGCCCCCGAGTCACAAAAAAGGGAAGGGCTCGGAAACACTACAGTAAAATGCATGGTCAAAATCATGGTCAAAACTATGATAGGTTGAGATGGACATAGGGCTGCCACAGTTCGGTCCTGAACCAAAGTTCGAACCTGAACTTTCCCGAACTGGACCAAAGTTCGGTTCAAAATTTGACAGTTTTACCGAACTGGACCACAAGTCCAGTTCTAAGTTCAGGAAAAACACAAAATTTGAGAACTGCAGTGAACTTAGTTCGAACTGAACTTGAACTAAACTTATCTAACTTGTACTTAGTGATAAATTTGATGTGTGGCAAGGCCATGTGTACACAATATATGGGAAATCAATACAAGTGGTCAGTTGAAACTTGCCACAGCTGAGGCACACACTTGATAGTGGGTGCTAGAATCACTTATTTTGTATTGCCACCACCATTCTTGCTGGAGAAAGTGTGCCCCAAGTCTCATAAGCCATGTCAAACTCAGACAGCAGGTTGGAATAAGTCAGGAGGAGTGGTTTGGTGTGGTGGTACATCTTGTAGGACCAGGTGACCTAGTGTTGCTGTGGCTCAAGCTGGTTATTTTCGAAAAATTGCGATAGAGCTTCAAATAAAATAGATAAAACTCTGAAATATTTGAGCACATAGACCTCCCCAGGAGCCGGGGGTCCTCTGCCAACATTAAGCACAAAAGTTAGTTCTTCCAAAGATATTTGACCAGCTATGAATTGGCTCGATTTTTTGCCAATTCATAGCTGGTCAAATATCTCCAGAAGAACTAACTTTTGTGCTTAATGTTGGCAGAGGATCCCCTGGCTCCTGGGGAGGTCTATGTGCTCAAATATTTTCAGAGTTTTATCTATTTTATTTGAAGCTCTATCACAATTTTTCGAAAATAACCAGCTTGAGCCACAGCAACACTAGACCAGGTTATGTTGTTTCAGATAAAAAAAGTTCAGTTCCGAGTTCGAACCCCTACTAAACCAGAACTGGACCCTCCTGAACCAGAACCAATGGTCCAGTCCAAGGTTCAGCAAAATCCCTGAACCGAACCTAAAGTCCAGTTCCAGGTTCGGTGAAATTCTCAAAGAACCGGACTGAACCGAACTTCGGCAGCCCTAGATGGACAAGAAAAACAAAAATGTGACTTGAGTTGTTTTGAATGCAGGCAAAGTTGTCGAAAACAAGCGGTAAATTGCAATCTGCTATGTTCCAAGGTTGGTAGTGTAGGGTCAGCCTTGCGGCTGGCTGCGAAACCTCCATTCGTGTATCGTTGTACGCCTAACCCGTGCCTCCCCTTCTCGTCTCGTCTCGTGCCACTTTCCCCATTTCCCGTGGCTGGTTTTCAAGCTTTAGACCTCCTTCTCGCGACCTCGATCTCGATAGATAGGGCCACGATTGCCCTCGGCCACGACGCACCTACGCCTCGGCCATAGACCCGCTCTGTTAAGGTTCCAAGTGGGACCTTTGTATGAAGTGTACGATCGTTTGTCAAGTTAAGAACTAGACTTGCAAGACGTGCAAGTCAAGATCAAAGGTTCGATAAAGATGAGACTTAGTAAACGACTAAGTCAAGAGCGTTTCAGAGGTCAAGGGCTTTGGGCTTAGGGATAAGACCAAAGTGTCGAGAAGTCGAAGAGCGTGATGTCAAGAGGGTTCTCTCAGGTCTGATGCTTCTAGGCAAGCAAGGTTCTAATAGATAGAAGACTTGGATTGCGAAACAAAACTGAGACTTAAGGTCTCTAGGGCAGAAAGTACAGAGTTTATATAGAGAAGAACGAGGCTATGTACACAGCCGTAGGGGCTGTGACCTTTGTACAGCTTTCAGGGTTTGAAACATGTTTCAGGAATCAGCGAGTCATCCTGTGCATGTGGCTGTTACTTGAGGCTGTACGGTGCTATGTGAGGCTGTATCGTGAGAGAAATAAGTAAGCGATCTGAAACAAAGTGATCGGCAGTCCATTCGCATAAGCAAGGAGTCAGCAGAAATGAGTCATCAGTCCGAAAAATGTATAGTATGAGTCAGCAAACACGTGTCCGTCCATAACATGCTCACTGCGGCCTCGCGCTGCACAGCGTTTTCTCTACTTTCTCTTTGTTTTCTTTCATGCCTCGTGCTTCCTGTGTTTCCCGTTTCGATCTAGTTTACCTTGCATTCCATTGTCCGCTTGTTTTGGTGTTAACTTGTCTCCTCGTGCCTACCCTTCTGTCTTTCGTTTCAGGCTACGTTCCCCTTCTCTCCCCTACCTATAGACCCCCTTTTCCTCTCCCTTTCATCCCCATCTCACTTCCGACGTTTCGTACTTACCTTCTCACCCGTAGTCTTCGTTCCGTTTACTTCAAAAATTACTTGATTCCCCGTTCTCGACGTGCTTCTGATTTTAGATTACACGGCTCAAATGTACTTAAATATGGCCTTTGAATGTACAAACAAGCCAGCGAAAAAAATGCCGCTCACTTCTGTTCTCGAAATCTTGCCTGATTCTAAGTTTTCCCTCAAGTTTCTTTGACTTCTTCTCCCTCAAAATCTCGTCTATTCTCCCTCTCGCCTCCGCTTATCTCGCTTAGATCCCTCGACTTGGGACTTCTACGCGTTCTTCTCCCTCCTGCCGCCGCTCTTCCTCTTTCTCCCCTTTTGCCCCTCTGATCCCTCTTCTCAACTCTATTTGAACTCACAAGCAGGGAGAGTTCCCCGCTTTCAAATTGGCTGCCCCAGTGATCTTTTGTCTTTGTCCTTAGGTTGTCGGCTTCGACAACCCTCTCTATGAGCAAGCGGCCTCCTCCTTGTTCTAAGGATCACACCGGAAAACACGCTAAGAAGCCCCTCGCCTCCACCACAGTCACCTCCTCATCTTGTCAAACTCGTTCTACGACTAGAGCACTCACTCAGGCTACAGCTGAAGCCTCTTCTACTTCTGAAGCTTCGCAGCCCCCCTCTCGAAACCCATCTCCCACTCTGTCTCTGCAGCTCGACGATATCATTGACCCGTCCCCGAGGACCCAGCCTCGATCGACTTTGTCTTCCCCGCTGCAGCTACCGTTACTCGCACTATCCCCGGCTCGTTTCATTCCTCTCCTTCTCCCGATCGTACCGCGTCCTTAAAGTCAGCGGTTTCGGCTCTACAGACTGTGCTCGCCACACCGCCCAACTCGACTTCCTTGTCGGCTATCGCTGCAGTCACCACCCTGATCGAAGCTTCGGACGAAGACTACGCTGAAGCTAGGGCTCAGATAGCAACTTCGACTCAGTCATCTTCAGCTCTTGCCTCAAGGCTTGCGTCTATCTCAGATCCGACGACCTCTTTGTTCGCTACTCGTTTCCCCTCCTCCGAACATTCGCCTCATACTGGTTCTCCTCCTGCTACCTCTCGTCTCTCTCCGGATTTCGACCCCGCTGCCACACCTGTAGTCTCGCATTTTCCTCGCCATTCTCCTGCTAGGACTCCCACTCCCGAGCTTCAGCACGCTCAACTTCACACCCCTTATCGCTCGACTGTGCTCGGGCCTCGTGTCATCCCGGCTGTCACTCCGGCGCCCTCTCCCGATCTAGCACCTGTTTCTCCCACGCACGCGCCCATCTTTGCGCCCACCCCTGTCACCTCAGCTAAGGCGACCGCTCTTGTTTCCACCATTCCTGGACCCACTTCCGCCCTTCCCTCTCAAGCCTGCCCACTCCCGATACCGCCTTCCACCACTTCCGCTCATCCCCGACACACCATGGCTCATCGCCCCACTGGACCAGCCGCCATGCCCGGCCCACGTTCCAAAAAGGCCCCTTCTTTCGCCGGCAGCAGGGCCGAGTCCATCGACGATTTCCTGCTCGAATATGAGGAGTTAGCGGATTTCTATCAGCTTTCTGAGGAGCAGAAAGTCGAAACCATTACCAGGTACACTTCACCAGATTTCAAGGATTACTGGAAGGATCTGGCTGGCTATGCTACCCTGGACTGGGCTTGGTTCTGCCAATCTCTCCGACATGCCCACCCAAAGCGAGGCCCCAGTGAGCGCTACACGAAACAGCGCCTTTTTGACTATGCTAGTAAGTGCTCCCTGACTCGCATCAGGGACGAAGAGGACGTCCTGGTCTATTACCAGCACTTTGCTCAACTAGCGGCAGCCCTCCTCAGCAGTCAACGCCTCACTGCGGAAGACCAGGACAAGGCGTTCTTTTATGGTTTTCACCCCGACGACAGACAGATTCTAGCCCCTAGGATCCTTTCTAACAATCCCCAGCTCAATTCATGCGACACTTACCCTATCTCAGAAGTCCTTGACGCCGCCCGACGTGTGTTCGCCGGCCCCCAGCAGCCCCCTTTCCCACTTTGGGAAGAAGAAGGCAAACATGCCCGTGAACGCGTTTCCAGCCCCTGGGACAACCCCGACTCTCGAGAGCCGGATCCCAGCTATCGCTACCGGGAGGATCCTCAGGCGTTTGATCCGCCACCCCCTCTGCGTCTCCCTTCCCGCGTCGAGACCAAGAGTGTCAGATTCAGAGAACCGGACCCGGATGTTGAAGAACTCGACGACCTGGTGGAAAAGATCAAGAAGCTCTCAGCTTGAGGCCAATTCCAGAAGAACTCTGCTCTTTATGCTGAGTGTCTTAAGGCTCTCCCGATGCTGGTCAATGCCCTCGCCAGATCCGAGTCCGCCTCAGCAATCTCGCCATCGGCGCCACCGGCCCCAAATCCCTCTCAAGCCTACTCTCTAATTACCCCAGCTTATCAGTCACTTGTAGCCCCAGCTTATTCCCCCGCTGTTTCAGGTTATCCGCCAGCTGCCCAGGCAGCTCCTCAAGTGTTCCCACCCGCTACCCAAGTTTATCCGTCGGGGCCCGTCCCTGTCAACACCGCCCAGCCTACCCTCGCCGACTTCTTTCCGGGCGTGCCTCAAGCTCAAGCTCAGTCTCTGCCCCGCCCTGCGAACTGCGCCTTCTGCACGCAAGCAGGGCATCGTATCCGTGCTTGTCACACCGCATTCGAGTATTGTCAGACAGGACGTGCGATGATCATTGGAAATCGCGTCTGCCTGCCAAACAGTCAGCCAGTGCCCACCAGCAACGGCAAAGGCGTCAAAGTGGCCATCGATGCCTGGGCCGCCCAGCAAGCCCAGCCACTCGCTGTTCCGACAGCCTCCGCCCCTTCCCCTGATTCCTCTCCACACGCTACCCTGACTTTGCAGGTTCTACCCACCACTGCTTACATCGAGGACGCAGCCGAGACTCACAGTGTGGAAGTCTCGGAGCTCCCGTGGAACGATGTCGATGAGGCCGACAACGACGACAATGACGGCAACTTAGACATCTTTGAGGTCTTTGCCACCCAAAAGCGATGACGGGACGCTAAGGTAGCTAAGCTTCCTGAACTAACTATCGACAGTGCTCCCGCACCGTCCTGACAGGACGCGGCCATCGTTCCTGCTCCTCTCGCGCCTTTGGCAGTACCCCCGCCCTCTTCCGCGATCGTTCAAGGCCCAAGCCGGCCAGCACCTCAATACAGGTACCAGTCTCACGGCGAAGACCAGAACCTTACACACCAACTTATGGGCTGGCTGATGGAGGGTACGCTTTCTTTGACCACCCCAGCTCACATTTTAGCAGCCAGCCCATCCATTCGCAAAGAAATGGCTGACAAACTCAAAAACCGTCGAGTCAAGGTGCATGCCGTCGAGGAGGCCCATTCTCCACCCTCCGTTTTCCCGGCTGAGCCCGACTCGCCACCAACTCCTCTTAGGCAACGCACCGCCGAGTTCTCACTCCCCCTCCGCGAAGTCGACGTCTTAGTCAACAATTCGGTGCTCGAGGCCAGTCTCCTGGACACTGGCTCTCAGATCGTCATCATCAGAGAAGATCTGGCCCTCGAAGCTCAGGCTACAATCAACAAGGCACGCCGACTTCAGATGGAAGCAGCAAGCGGGTCGATTAGCTGGACTCTAGGCTGCGCCAAAAATCTCCCCTTGACTGTCAGCTCTATTTCCTGTCTAGTCCACGCTCACGTCGTCAAGCGCGCTCCCTTCCGCCTGCTATTAGGACGACCATTCCACCACCTGCTTCTCTGCCGCCTCGAAGAACATGTCGACGGCCGCGTTGACGTCTCCCTGTCCGACCCCGCCAGTCCTGACCACCACGTCTTAGTCCCATCTCGTCCACGCCACTCTCAGGTCGGGTATCTTGGCATTAATGCTGGCATAACCATAAAAAATTACGACCTTAGTCGACACGCCTCTGCCCTACGTCACTTACATTCACCCTTCTCTGGCTTCTGCTGATGCCCTCTCGCTTCTTTGCTTTGCCACCCCTCCAGTTTCGGTCCTGGCCTACAAAAAAGTCGCCAACAAAGTCTGCCCAGTTCCAGCGTCCCTTCCCGAAGATTTCCAAACTGTCCGACGCATTCCTGTCGATCCCCTCCTCTCCCTCCCTCCGCTACCTACTAGTCCACCCAGCTTCGTGCCTGGTTCTCGACTTACTCAGGACCGCTTAGACGAGCTTCAACTCAATCGCTACGACTTCCTCTGGCCTGAGGAAGTCAAGTTACTCCAACATGTTCTCCTGCTCAATGAGCTTGGCTTAGCTTGGTCTGAAGCTGAGAAGGGACGTTTTCGCGACAACTACTTTGCTCCAGTCAAAATCCCTGTCATCGAGCATGTTCCATGGGCTCACAAGAATATTCCTATTCCTTCCGGTATTTTAGACAACGTTATTCAAATGTTTAAGGAGAAGTTTGCTGCGGGAGTTTACAAGCGCTCCGACGCCTCGTACTGCTCCCGCTGGTTCTGCGTCAAGAAGAAGAGTGGCGCTCTCCGCATTGTCCATGACCTCCAGCCTCTTAACGCTGTCACCATCAGGAATTCTAGCATTCCCCCCCTCGCCGACCAGCTTATCGAGGGCATAGCTGGCCATTCGTGCTACTCTATGCTAGATCTTTTCGTTGGCTACGATCACCACTCTCTTGACATTGCTTCTAGAGATCTGACCACTATCCAGTCCCCTATTGGCGCTGTTCGCCTCACCTGCCTTCCGCAAGGTTGGACTAACGCCATCGGCATTTTTCACGACGACATCACCTTTATTCTCGAGCCCGAAATCCCGCACGTTGCCCGTCCTTTCGTGGACGATTGCAGCATCAAAGGCCCCGCCTCTCGGTATGAGACCTCCGATGGCGGCTACGAGACTATTCCCGACAACCCCGGCATTCGCAAGTTCATATGGGAGCACCTCAACGATGTGCACCGCATCCTTCACCGCTTCCTCTGCGCGGGTGCCACAGTTTCGGCTAAAAAGCTCTTTATTGCAGTTCCGGAAGTCATGATTCTCGGCCACAAGTGCAACTTCGATGGCCGCATTCTGGACAACTCAAAGATCGCGAGAATCCGCAACTGGCCCGCCTGCCGATCAGTCACCGACGTCCGTGCCTTTCTCGGCACCGCTGGATTTATGCGCATTTGGATCAAGAACTACTCTACCATTGCTCGCCCCCTCGTCGATTTGACTCGCAAGGGCGAAGCGTTTGCTTGGGACGATAAGCACGCCGCCGTGATGCAATCCCTCAAAGATGCCATCATTAGTTCCCCAGCCCTCATTTCTATCGACTACACTTCTGATCGCCCCGTTTATTTGGCAGTAGATTCATCCATCCATGGAGTTGGATGGATTCTCTCTCAAAAGTGCCTGGATGGGGCACGCCGCCCAGCGCGCTTTGGCTCCATTTCCTGGAATGAGCGCGAGTCCTGCTACTCCCAGGCAAAGCTCGAACTTTACAGCCTCTTTAGGGCCCTACGTGCCCTCCGCCTCTACCTCATCGGTGTTCACAATCTGGTGGTTGAGATGGACGCCGCGTTCATCCGAGGTATGCTTAGCAATCCTGACTGTCAGCCTAACGCTACCATCAATCGATGGATCGCCGTGTTAAGGTTCCAAGTGGGACCTTTGTACGAAGTGTACGATCGTTCGTGAAGTCAAGAACTAGACTTGCAAGACATGCAAGTCAAGATCAAAGGTTCGATAAAGACGAGACTTAGTAAACGACTAAGTCAAGAGCGTTTCAGAGGTCAAGGGCTTTGGGCTTAGGGATAAGACCAAAGTGTCAAGAAGTCGAAGAGTGTGATGTCAAGAGGGTTCTCTCAGGTCTGATGCTTCTAGGCAAGCAAGGTTCTAATAGATAGAAGACTTGGATTGCGAAACAAAACTGAGACTTAAGGTCTCTAGGGCAGAAAGTATAGGGTTTATATACAAGAAGACGAGGCTATGTACACAGCCGTAGGGGCTGTGACCTTTGTACAGCTTTCAGGGTTTGAAACATGTCTCAGGAATCAGCGAGTCATCCTGTGCATGTGGCTGTTGCTTGAGGCTGTACGGTGCTGTGTGAGGCTGTATCGTGAGAGAGATAAGTAAGCGATCTGAAACAAAGCGATCGGCAGTCCATTCGCATAAGCAAAGGGGTCAGCAGAAATGAGTCATCAGTCCGAAAATATATAGTATGAGTCAGCAAACACGTGTCAGTCCATAACATGCCGCCATCCACCTCTTCGACTTCAAGCTTGTTCACGTTCCTGCACACAAACACCATGGTCCCGACGGCCTCTCTCGTCGAATGCCAGCTGAAGGAGAGGATGCCGAAGAAGACGATCCTGAAGAATGGATCGACGCCACACTGTCTCTCAGCGTCTGGGTCTCTGCCTGGCTCGCGTTCCTTCCTCATCAGCTGGGCAACCCCCCTACTCTTAGCTTAGTTCTTAGTGCCAGACCTTCAGACAACACCACCTCGGCAACGTTCCCTGTCAGTGATCAGTTCACCAAGGCAGATGAAGATGTCTCTCTGATACAAAACTATCTCACCACCCTCAAACTCCCATCCAACCTCTCCGAAGACACTCTCGCCAAATTCCTTCGCAGAGCCAAGCAGTTCTCCCTGGTCAACAGGCAGCTTTGGCGGAACTTTAGCACCGGACGCCCGCAAATGTTCATTCCACTCTCGGAGCGCCTGTTTATCGTTCGCGACGCTCACGACTGCCTTGGCCACAAAGGCATCTATTCCACTCGTCGCACCATCTTAGATCGCTTCTGGTGGCCTTCCGTCGATCATGACATCAAATGGTATGTCGACACTTGTCATGAGTGTCAGATTCGCCAAACCACCAAAGTCCGCATCCCGCCAACCGTCGACAAGCCAGCTCCTCTTTTTCACAAGGTTTACATCAACACCATGCTCATGCCTCATGCCGCTGGCTTCCGCTACATCGTCCAGGCTCGCTGCTCCCTCTCTGCTTGGCCCGAGTGGCGCGCTCTTCGTACTGAGACTGGTCATACTATCAGCTCTTTCATTTTCGAGGATATCTTGTGCCGCTGGGGTGCTGTCGAGGAGATCGTCACCGACAACGGCACAGCTTATGTCGCAGCTCTGGATTGGCTAGCCTCTAGATACGGGATCAATCATATTCGCATATTGGCTTACAACTCTCGCGCCAATGGGATCGTCGAACGCCAGCACCACACCATCCACAAGTCTCTCGTCAAAGCTTGCCAAAGTGACGTCTCTAGGTGGCCAACTGTGGTACCTCACGTTTTCTGGGCAGATCGCGCTACTGTCCACAAGTCGACTGGCCACTCCCCCTTCTACATGGCACACGGCGTCAAGCCCCTCCTTCCTTTCGACATCACTCTCGCCACCTTCCTTGTTCCTGATCTTGTCAAGCCCCTCTCCACAGCCGACCTGCTCGCCATCCGTGCCCACCAGCTCGAGAAACGCGAAGACGATTTAGCCAGTATCCGGGACAACGTCCTCAAGGCACGGCACGCCTCCGTCCACCAGTTCGAACGCCAGTTTCAGAATACCATCCGCGATCATTCCTTCCGTTCAGGCGACCTCGTACTTGTTCGCAACTCAGCTATCGAGACTGACTTAGGCCGCAAAACCAAGCCCCGCTACCTTGGGCCAATGGTCGTCATTCACAGGACTTCCTCCAGTTCTTACCACCTCGCCGAGCTCGACGGAGCAGTCTCCAAGCTCCAGTATGCCACTTTCTGTCTCGTCCCTTACCACACTCGCTCTCGTGCCTTCATTCCCGTCACCTGCGTTCTTGATCGCGACGACCTCATCAACGTTGTCGAGGAAGAAGCCTACCATTCAAACGAAGACGATATCGACGATGACGAGCATCGACTGAGGACAGTCGATATCTAAAAGCCCTGAGGAGATGTAGGGTCAGCCTTGCAGCTGGCCGTGAAACCTCCATTCGTGTATCGTTGTACGCCTAACCCGTGCCTCCCTTCTCGTCTCGTCTCGTGCCACTTTCCCCATTTCCCACGGCTGGTTTTCAAGCTTTAGACCTCCTTCTCGCGACCTCGATCTTGATAGATAGGGCCACGATCGCCCTCAGCCACGACGCACCTACGCCTCGGCCATAGACCCACTCACTGCGGCCTCGCGCTGCACAGCGTTTTCTCTACTTTCTCTTTGTTTTCTTTCATGCCTCGTGCTTCCTGTGTTTCCCATTTCGATCTAGTTTACCTCGTGTTCCATTGTCCACTTGTTTTGGTGTTAACTTGTCTCCTCGTGCCTACCCTTCTGTCTTTCGTTTCAGGCTACGTTCCCCTTCTCTCCCCTACCTATAGACCCCCTTTTCCTCTCCCTTTCATCCCCATCTCACTTCCGATGTTTCGTACTTACCTTCTCGCCCGTAGTCTTCATTCCGTTTACTTCGAAAATTACTTGATTCCCCGTTCTCGACGTGCTTCTGATTTTAGATTACACGGCTCAAATGTACTTAAATATGGCCTTTGAATGTACAAACGAGCCAGTGAAAAAAATGCCGCTCACTTCTGTTCTCGAAATCTTGCCTGATTCTAAGTTTTCCCTCAAGTTTCTTTGACTTCTTCTCCCTCAAAATCTCGTCTATTCTCCCTCTCGCCTCACTTATCTTGCTTAGATCCCTTAACTTGGGACTTCTATGCGTTCTTCTCCCTCCTGCCACCGCTCTTCCTCTTTCTCCCCTTTTGCCCCTCTGATCCCTCTTCTCAACTCTATTTGAACTCACAAGCAGGGAGAGTTCCCCGCTTTCAGTAGAAAAGACAAAGCTCGCATATACTAGCGGTCATGGTACTCAAGAGTAGTAATAATGTCATCCCTGAGATTATGAGTGTGTATTCTGATTGGAAGGGGTGGCCAGACATCTCCCTCTACAGAAGTACAATCTGTGCAGTGAAGGCGTAGACTCGGATTGAGGCGGAGAGGGGAAGAAAACATGACATATCGACAACTTTTGCCCACAGCCCTTGCCACAAGTCTGGCCCATTCATGGCAGCCACTTGACGGAAGTCGGAGATTTTTAGGACAATTTCATCTGGGAGCTCTGTTGTTGTCACGCATGGGGAAACCTCCAAACATGCAGTACGTACTAGTTGTGACTCGGGATGTAAACAAAAGACGTATGATTACTTCCCTTATCATTCGCCCAGTATTGAGGCTCATCTACTGATCGGAAGAAGTTCGAGGAACGCCAGAGGTTCTAAATGAGAGACGCTAATAAGAGTGGAGTGCTTGAAAGCCAGTTACTTCTAAATTACGTATACCATAAGCGGAAATGTTACAGTCTGGAGGCAGAAAGAACTGATAAAAAGTAAAGATGGTATATCTTGTAGATGACATCAGGCGCGAAGTCAGTAAGGATAGAAGAACGCATTTAATTTGCAGCTCTAATAGCAATCACCATAACTTCAAGGGCGTGGCAGGCGGTGGACAGCAATAGGGTGACCGGAATGCTGACGTGCAGCGATTATTCGTTCTATATCGTTCTCGAATACATCATGAAAAGGACTTTGGAGGTAGATATTTTGAAGTTCAGGTAACAACTCGGTGACACTTTCCCAAGCGAGCCAATATATGAAACGCCACCGTATCTTTCCAACAGATAAATGCAGGGTCCGAACAGCAGTGAATGGTTGGAGAAGTACCGGCCATGGAGGATTGTGCGTCAGTAACTCCAAATCGTGACCGGTCCAGTGGCCCTCGAATCTGTCGGTTCGGATGTCAAGCTCTGTAACGCTGGAAAGGATAGGGAAAGACTGGGTGCATATCTGTGCCATAGACAAGACTTGTTTAGCTGGCACATACTTGCCCTCCATGATTACTAGTACCAGATGGAAGAAGGGAACACTGTCATCATCTGCCCATACGTCTGCGGAGTCTGATTCGTAAAGTGTGATGGTGGCGTCATAGGGACCAAGGCGCAGGTCTGCACGATTGAATGGCTCGGGTGTGAGTGACTGAGAGACTCGGATGACTGGTTGAATGCTGATGTGAGGCCCGAAGAATTTGACCGAGAAATTTTTGAGTTGGGGAACATCTATCTGAGCAAGGAGGTCCTCCAAATATTCACTGACACCACAAAATCGGAAATTTGTGAGAGCAGGGAGGAGTGTGTGTGTGACCGGCGGCGGGCCCTGGACCGTTCCGGCCTGGGATCGTCTAACCGAAAACGCGATGGAAAGGTGTGTGAGACGTGTCAGAGCGGAGAGGCCTGCGGTCATTGCCTCTGGTGAAATGTAGCCAATACCGGGTATATCAGGTATATTTAGAAGCGAGAGCTCGGAAAGGTCGTTGGAGGACAAAAGAAGTTGAGGAAATGTCGGAAATGGAAAGCCATCCAAAATAGCTGATCGTAGACGTGGGGCGGATCTCCCTAAGATCACATCGGCAGGCATCGGTGACTCGGAATACGGACCCCAGGGACAGGTCTTGTCACGGTTCGCAGGGACCGTGGCTCGAAGTGAGCGTCGTTCTGGTTGGCTATTTGCTGTAGCGAGTCGGACAAGACTGGCAACACCAAATAGTCGATTCTAGCACGCACAGGCAAGGTCCTGTGTGGAGTAGACTTGACTGTGCGAACTCTGGGTGTCTGTATCGCGCGAGACGGACTAGCGGGCCGGTTCACGCGATGGTCGGAGTTACCGTTCCCAAAGAGGATAGACGGTGGCAGATGGGTTAATGACGATGTGTAGGTTCAACCGCAACACGGGCGCGAGTGTAATTGGAATGCAAGAGATGCTCGCCTTCCAAGGACACTCGTGAGAGGTTGAACTAAGGTTCGAGGGCGGACGCGGGGTGAGAAGTGGGGACTACTTCTCACAGCGCGTTCGTATTAGGGTTCAGGCGTCTGGGGACTTGTTGCACGGAAATGGAACAAGTTCACAGATGTCTGATCGTGGCGCGGAGTACCTGGATCAAGGTACGAAGAGGGGATTCACAAGAAGAGAGGAGGAAGATGCGATGCGAGTGTGAGCAAGAGACAATGAACTGCGATTCTAGACGAAGCTGAAGCTGGGGCTTTAGCTCGTCTACAGGGCCCTATTTATGCGTACAGAGGGCCAGCCAACTATCCTACAAAGGTCACAGTACAGTAGCGAAGTCAAGACGATTGACTAAGGACCTGAGTCAGTTCTGATGACTCAAGAACTGACTCAGTGCGTCTGACTCAAGATCTGAGTCAAGAACGCTGACTCAAGATTTGAGTCATGATCCCTGAGTCAAATACACGTCCAAAACGGCGATGCACAGCCCCTAGAAGTCGAACAGAAGGGGCTGGCCAAGGAAAGGGATCCTAGGTCACAACACAAGTCGAAAATCAGATGGAAAACAGTAAGGAATGGGCCGGGCGGCCCGCATAACCGTAACAGGTCTGAATGCGGAGACTCAGGCTGGTCAGTGTAGGGAACGACCTCTTCATCACTGCGGCCAGACTCAGATAGTTTGAGTATGGTAGGTTGAGAGTGATTCCGCATATGCGGTCATGGTGCTTGGCGAGTGCAACCATGATTCTATTCCCAAGTCTGCCAGTATGATAGTAAGAACCAACTTCAATCGGAAAGGGCGGCCAGATATCCAACATCTCTCTCACGTGTCCACTACTTGTGCAGTAAACATCAGTAAACCTAACAAAAACTTTTTTGGGCTTGCTCAAGCTTGCTGTTATGGACTGACACGTGTTTGCTGACTCATACTATACATTTTCGGACTGATGACTCATTTCTGCTGACTCCCTCACTTATGCGAATGGACTGCCGATCACTTTGTTTCAGATCGCTTACTTATTTTTCTCACGATACAGCCTCACACAGCACTGTACAGCCGCAAGTAACAGCCACATGCACAGGATGACTCGCTGATTCCTGAAACATGTTTCAAACCCTGAAAGCTGTACAAAGGTCACAGCCCCTACGGCTGTGTACATAGCCTCGTCTTCTTATATATAAACCTTGTACTTTCTGCCCTAGAGACCTTAAGTCTCAGTTTTGTTTCGCAATCCAAGTCTTCTATCTATTAGAACCTTGCTTGCCTAGAAGCATCAGACCTGAGAGAACCCTCTTGACATCACGCTCTTCGACTTCTTGACACTTTGGTCTTATCCCTAAGCCCAAAGCCCTTGACCTCTGAAACGCTCTTGACTTAGTCGTTTACTAAGTCTCATCTTTATCGAACCTTTGATCTTGACTTGCACGTCTTGCAAGTCTAGTTCTTGACTTCACGAACGAACGTACACTTCGTACAAAGGTCCCACTTGGAACCTTAACACTTGCTCAAGCTTGAGCAAGCTTAAAAGCACACAAAATTGCGAAAGTTCTCAAGGAACCTAAATTTTACCAAAAAGTTTGCTTTCAACTATATTCTCAAAAAGTAAATAAGTTGACAAAGTTCATAAAAGTGATCAAAAGTCATAAAAGTGTCTGAAGTGAAAAAGTGTCTTTCATCAGTGCTGAAACTAGCAAGGCAGGGAATCCAGAGAAACAAAGGTGAGAACCCTAGATATGATGAAGATACAGGTATGTGGAGAGTGTGCCCTGAATGTGATGAAGAGGGTCAGTGGCCAATCCAGATTATCCATCTTGACACCATATGTTACGGTTATGCAGGCCATTCGGCCCATTCCTTACTGTTTTCCGTCTGATTTTCGACTTGTGTTGTGACCTAGGATCCCTTTCCTTGGCCAGCCCCCTTCTGTCTGCTTCTAGGGGCTGTGCATCGCCGTTTTGGACGTGTATTTGACTCAGGGATCATGACTCAAATCTTGAGTCAGCGTTCGTGACTCAGATCTTGAGTCAGACGCACTGAGTCAGTTCTTGAGTCATCAGAACTGACTCAGGTCCTTAGTCAATCGTCTTGACTTCGCTACTGTACTGTGACCTTTGTAGGATAGTTGGCTGGCCCTCTGTACGCATAAATAGGGCCCTGTAGACGAGCTAAAGCCCCAGCTTCAGCTTCGTCTAGAATCGCAGTTCATTGTCTCCTGCTCACACTCGCATCGCATCTTCCTCCTCTCTTCTTGTGAATCCCCTCTTCGTACCTTGATCTAGGTACTTCGCACCACGATCAGACATCTGTGAACTTGTTCCATTTCTGTGCAACAAGTCCCCAGACGCCTGAACCCTAATACGAATGCGCTGTGAGAAGTAGTCCCCACTTCTCACCCCGCATCCGCCCTTGAACCTTAGTTCAACCTCTCACGAGTGTCCTTGGAAGGCGAGCATCTCTTGCATTCCAATTACACTCGTGCCCGTGTTGCGGTTGAACCTACACATCGTCATTAACCCATCTGCCACCGTCTATCCCTTTTGGGAATGGTAACTCCGACCATCGCGTGCGCCGGTCCGCTAGTCCGTCTCGCGCGACACAGACACCCAGAGTTTGCACAGTCAAGTCTACTCCACACAGGACCTTGCCTGCGCGTGCTAGAATCGACTATTTGGTGTTGCTAGTCTTGTCTGACTCGCCACAGCAAATAGCCAACCAGAACGACGCTCACTTCGAGCCACGGTCCCTGCGAACCGTGACACCATACTTTGTGGTATACATCTTCTACCATGCTATGGAGAGGGGTTACTTCAATTGGACTTGACTTATAGCAATGCCCTTGATGCTTGTGATTCATATTTTATAAACCAATTTATTGACTGCCAACTTTTTTACTTTTTTACTTGTTTGCTTTCGAAAGTGGAAAAGACCGGAAGTTTTTGCACCATTTACTGATGAAGGCGTAGATCGAGGCCGAGTGGGGATGAAAATATCACATATCACCATTGTTGGCATACGTGCACCAATACACACCATTCCCTTTGCCATTCCCACCATGGCGCGCTTAACAGCCTGGGGTCCATGATGGCCGCTCGGCAAAAGTCGAAGATCTCTAGGAGGAGTTCATCTGGTAATAAATTGATTGTCACACGTGGCGAGATTTGGCCTAGATCACACAGGTGAGCGATCATCGTAGACACTAAGAAAAAGACATACCGTTCTTTCCTGTAGCATTTGACATGCCTTTTTTGCCTTTCTGCATTATAGCGCTTCAAGTTATAAAGGCCAACAAATCTAACTTAGTCGGAGGGTTCGGAACACCAGAGGTTCTAACTGGTGAGAGATGTTAGAAATATTTGATTGAAACTTGAAGAGAACTGATGCACTTTCGGGCAAGTATGATTGTAAGTTACAAGAGGAGTTGGCGTGGGGATGTCCTAACCCCTATGCGATCAGCTTGTCACGCTATGTCACACACCATATTTCTGGCTGTTCTGTCGGAGTGCGCGCGCTACAGTATACTGTATTGCCACTTTTGTAACGTGGTAAACTCCGACATAGGCAGGCGTTGTTTCATGCTGTTTTTTATTTCACTACACACTATGGTTTCTACCAAAAAAAATCATGGAATATGGTAAAACGTGGTACTAAATTGGAGTGATCCGAAAGGGTCTCACTCGTTCGTTTCCCTCGTGAATTACTGGGAATGTATGGAATCCGAATCGCAAACGAAACCGCTGCATCGTTTGTCAAATATTTCGTATTACTGTGAACATTTCCTCGTGAAACGAACAACATTTGATGTGCCGATGCTAGGAGAGACTGTCATGGGCCAGATTCGGAAAAAGGCAAAGAAATACAAGACAAGTGGCGTAAACAACACTGGCCACAAAGTCAGTAAAAGATAGAACACCAAAACACCGATAGACTTGCGCTAATAACTACCAGTCACGATATGGCAGGCGGTGGACTGTGACTGTGTGGCCAGAATGCTGGCGTCCAGTGATGAATAGCTCTATGGCTTTCTCCTCGGCTGACCCTCGCTGATAGCTGGGAGGGTAGAGATGACGGAGTTCAGGTAACACCTCAGTGACACTTTCCCCAGTGTGTCCTAGCAGCGAACATAGGATCAAAGGGTACACGACGTCACGCAACCGCAGGGTCCGAACAGCGGTGAATGGGCGAAACAGTACGAGACACTCAGAATGGATGCTCATGTCCTCGAAACTCAAGTCCTCCGAATCTGAATCCGAGTCGTACTCAAAAAAGGACCAGTCGCTCCTGATGTTGAGTTCGGTAACACTGGAAAGTAGTGGGGAAAGGGTGCATATCTGTCCCATAGATGGGGTTTGGTAACCTGGCTCCTGTAGGAAACAAAAGTTGAGCGTTTCAGAGACAAAATCTGCGCCCTCTGACTGGTAAAGTCGGATGTCGACTTCATGAGTGCTAAATGTCACCTCTGCAAAAAGGAAGGGCCCGAGCGGGAGTGAGTGAGTGATGACTTGTCGGATGTCAAACACGCGCGGCTCATACTCGTACGTGATCGAGAGAGATTCGAGATGAGGGACCTCTATTCGAGCCAAGAGGTTCTCCGAGTACTCGTTGGCGTCTTGAAACTTAAACACCGTAAGAACTGGGAGGACGGCGCGTGTGAGCGGGGGTGGGGGTGGGGGTGGGGGTGGGGGTGCAAGTCGGATCGCTCCGAGGTTTTCGAACGAGATTTCAAGGTACGTGAGCTTGGTCAGGGCGGAGAGGACTGTGACCATCGTCTCGGGTGAAATATAACCACGTTTGGGTATCTCTTCAAGGCGGAGCTCGGAAAGGTCATTGCAGGACAAAAGAAACTGAGGTAAGGTCGGAAATGGAACACCCCTCAAAGTGAGTGATTGTAGACTTGGGGCGGATCCACCTAAGAACGTAATTGGAAGCGCCGGCTGTGGTTCGAGCCCCGACCAAATATTACTCCACTCTAAGCGAAGACATGTCAGCGCCGGGAATGGCTTATGCATCACTGTGGGCAACCTCCCACAGTCTTCGCCTGAGACCGTGAAATGTATTTTGCATATGCGGTCATGCTGTTCAAGTGCAGAAACGATGTTATCCGAGTCCTGAAGACCGTAACAGGATACTTCGATAGGAAGGTGCGGCCAGACATCCAACATCGTCCTCACGGGAGTTTTGCCTGAATAATAAACACGCAGGTCGAGGAGGAGAGGGGATGAAAATATGACATATCGCCATCTTTGGCATACATGCACAAGATTATGCCAAACCTTTGGCCATCGCGAACATGACTTAGAAGTAATCACTTGGCGACAGAAGTCGAAAATCTTTAGAAGAATTTCATCTGGGAGGATGCCGATTGTCACACGTCGGGAAATTTCGTCTAGAAAACACAAGTCACCACCGTGAGCACGAAAAAATAACTTGAACATGACATACGATTCCTCATGAATGAAGCTTGAATGGGGCTGATGAACGTTCGGGTTAAGTTGGCTTACACGTGCATAGGGGTTACATTCTCCGCCAACTGGTGTTGGTTCGGCTTGGCGGCTTCACAGCTCGGTTGCCGTGTCGAGCCGATTCGAGTCCACCGCATTGAGGACATCTATCCGATAGCCCAAAAATACACGAATGTATCACAAGTAATATGTCAGTATAAGAGGAGAACTACCACAACAATTAAGACAGGGTGCGCATGGGAAGCAAGCGAGGGGGTACTAAACTTCTCACTGGTCTATACCCGCCTTGAGGGTAGACTCTTTATGAGCGGCGTCCGAGTCTTTGGAATAACCATTACTACCTCGTGTGTTGAGTGTGTATAACGTGCACGCGTGTCATCTGATGTATCAAAAAAATAAGAGGCAAAAGAAAGGGATAAGGCGTGGACTCGGAGACGAATATCGAGAGCACGGAAACTCGTTCACGATCAACGATATGAGCAAGAGACGAGAGCTCGGTGACGGGATAGGTGTGGAGATGGGTCTAGGAAAATAGAATTCTAACGATGCTAGGCGTGCATAGCCGGGCTTGTGCAGATGCCAGCTTCGACTTCGTACAGATCGACACACATTATCACCCGGGCCGCTTCACACCCCCCACTGGCATGTCGAGTGGACAGTCGTTTCGTCATCCACGCTCTCTTTTTCGTCGCCACCATCAGTATTCTCCACCTCTACCCAGGGTACTAGTGTGCATGTCACATGAGGGTATGCTGATGCCAGAGACGCCGATGGTGACCAGTGCCCAAGTTTTGTGCTGGTCACAGGTGGAGTGCTGAGATCACCACCGCTATAGGCATCCATTTCCCTATCGTGCGGTTCGACATGTTATGGACACGCTATCATGGTGATAATACGGAACTAGACGTACGTTCGCATAATGTGAGTAGATATAAAACTTGGATGCTACAGTTACACCAGTTACGACGACGCAGGGAATATAGATGATAATGGTGATTTCGTGGGACATGCAATAGAAATGAATAAGGCGGAAAATAAAAACAGATGGACACTAGTTGAGATGAGCGCTACGTATGACGCGGCAGCAAATGTCGGTCAGTTGAACGATTCACTATCACTGCAGTCACGATACAGTATGGCAGGCGGTGGACTGTGACAGAGTGATCGGCATTCTGACCCGCAGCGATGAATAACTCTATGTCTTGTCCCTCGAGCTCATCTCTCCAACACTTGCCAGTAAGGTAGAGATTCTGAAGTTCAGGTAACACCTCGTTTGTGTCCTGGAAGCGAAGATGCGATGAACGATACGACAAACGGCTGTATGTCGCTAGACAAACGCAGGGTCCGAACAGAAGTGAAGAGTGCCAGCCACTCAGAATTTGTCCCTCACATCCTCCAATTCTTCAAGCTTGTCGTCCAACGTTGAAAAATAACCGTCGCTCCTGATTTCAAGCTCCATAACACTGGGAAGTAGAGAGGACAGGGTGCATATTTGTGCCATAGATGCGGCTTGGTAACCTCGCACATATTGCATGAAACCCAGCTCAAGCGTTTTGGAAGCATCTGTTTCCACTGACTGATAGAGTCGGATGCCGACGCTAAACCGCGCACGATGGGCCCGGGCCGGAGTGAGTGATGACTTATGGGATGTCAAACACGTGCGGCTCGTACTCGTACACCATCGAGAGAGATTCGAGTTGAGGAACGTCAACCTGAGAAAGGAGGTTCTCTGAGTACTCCTTGACACTGTGATCATGAAATGTAAGACTCCGGAGGAGAGCGCGTGTGAGCGGGGGTGCAAGTCGGATCTCTCCGGGTTGTTTGAACCCGATTTCGAGGCACGTGAGCTTGGTCACCGCGAGACTCGGCGCGAGTTGGACCGCTGGCGGCAACACTTGCCTGAATGCCAGCTACTTCCGAGCTACGTATACTCAAGTTGGCACACTTGTTGTCACGTCTCACCAAAAGCGGAAATGCTACACAGTTTGGAGGATAAACAACTGATAGAACGTAAAGATGGCATTTCTTGTAGATGGCACTGGGCGCGAAGTCAGTAAGGATAGAAGAACACATTTCATTTGCAGCTCTATTAGCAATCAAGGGCGTAGCAGGCGGTGGACGGCAATAGGGTGACCGGAATGCTGACGTGCAGCGATGAATCGATCTATGGCTTGCTCCTCGAGTTCGTCCTGCCAATGCCAGTAAAGGTAGAGATTTTGAAGTTCAGGTAATAACTCGGTCACACTTTCCCCAGTGTGTCCTTGCAGCGAAGATATGACAAACGACCGTATCTTGCCAGTCAAACGCAAGGTCCGAACAGCAGTGAATGGCTGGAGAAGTACCGGCCATGCAGGATCGTCCATCAGGACCTCCAAATCGTCACCGTCCCAGTCGGAACCGAAACTGTCGCTTTGAAGGTTAAGCTCTATAATGCTGGAAAGGATAGACAAAGACTGGGTGGATATCTGTGCCATAGACGAGACTTGTTGAACTGGCGCGTCCTTTTCCTCCATGACTTCCATAGAGAAGGGAGCACCGTCACCATCTACCCATTCGCCCGCGGAGTCTGATTCGTAAAGTCTGATATTGACATCATGGAGACCAAGGTACACGTCTGCACGATGGTATGGCCCGAGTGTGAGTGACTGAGAAACTCGGATGACTTGTCGGATGTTGATGTGAGGCCCGAAGAATTGGACCGAGAAATGTTTGAGTTGGGGAGCATCTATCCGAGAAAGGAGATCCTCCAGGTATTCATTGTCACCATGAAATCGGAAATCTGTGAGAGCAGGGAGGAGAGCGCGTGTGACCGGCGGCGGGCCTTGGACTGTTCCGGATCGTTCAAACTGGATGGAAAGGTGTGTGAGACTTGTCAGAGCGGAGAGGCCTGTAATCATTGCCTCGGGTGAAATGTAACCAATACTGGGAATGTCGGGTGAATTTCGAAGCCAGAGCTCGGAAAGGTCGTTGGAAGATAAAAGAAGCCGAGGAAAGGTCGGAAATGGAAAGCCATCCAAAATGAGTGATCGTAGACGTGGGGCGGATCCACCTAAGATCATATCGGGAAGCACTGGCGGATCCTCGTCCCGGCGACTCAACAGGTGGAGACTTGTCAGTGCAGGAAACGGCTTCTGCATCAATGTGGCCAGTCTCAGATATTCTGAGTATGACCTTCCCACATCGAGAGTGATTTTGCATATGCGGTCATGATGCTCGAGTGCGGCCATGATGTCATCCCCAATATTGCCAGCTGGACTGTAAGAACAAATTTCGATAGGAAAGGGTGGCCAGACATCCAACATCTCTCTCACATGTCTACGATCCGTGCAGTAAAGTCGTAGATCGAGGCCGAGTGGGGATGAAAATATCACATATCGCCATCGTTGGCATACGTGCACCAATATATGCCATTCCCTTTGCCATACCCACGATCGCACGAATATCCGGTCCATGATATCCGCTCGGCAGAAGTCGAAGATCTCTAGGAGGACTTCATCTGGTAATACATTGATTGTCACACATGGCGAGATTTCGCCTGGGTCACACAGGTGGGTGATTATCGTGGGCGTTAAGAAAAAGACATACGGTTCTTTCCTGTAGCATTTGACACGCCTTTTATGCCTTTCCACATTATAGGTCTTCAAGTTAGAAAGGTCGAACACCGGAGATTCCAACTGTTTGATTAAAACTCGAGGAGAACTGATGCACTTTCGGTTAAGTCCGATTGAAAGTTACAAGGTCAGTGAGAGGAATTGGCGTGGCGATGTAGTTTTTTGACGGCCAATCGGTTCAGTTTCGTCACGTGCGGCGGCAGACTCCGGCCTTGGACCCCGGAGCGCACGTGGCATTCGGCGCTCGCCCCGGGATCGAGATTTTCTCGCAGGCTGTGGACACCAGCCCGTGATTGATACTTTCTCACAACTCGTAAAACTTGTCGTTGCAACGACTGCTGTAATAACTCAAGCATTCGTGGTTGTTGCAACAACTAACATTTCTAACTGTAAGTATCGTTGCAAGACCATCCTGCTTCCAACTGCCAATGGATGTTGCACCAAATCAGCCGCATTGCCTGGAACAAAGTGGTCTGAACACTTCGTCGAACCATTGCAAACGCTTCTCAGCATTCTGAATGTCTCTCGCCTCCCGTTCCCCGCAACCTTCTGGGAACTCTAAATATATAATCACTCCAACTTTCATGGCGTCTACGACATAATCTTTAAGATCAGCGTCAAGGTTCGCCGTAAAGGCATTCCAGAACGAAGTTGCTACCATCGTAGACCCGGGCTCGTCAGGACAATCGACTCGGTCTCGGTTGATCACAGACATGTAGCGGATCTGAGCGCCATCGATACCGAAAGGAAGATACCTCGAGAGGTCCCAGTCCAATATTCCGATCAGTCGAGGTGGCCCCTGACTCGCAATGAGCATCTGAAGTTCTGGTTCAGGCAGTGATGACGGGTTCATGAAGGTCTGCTCACGTTCGTCGCATTGAGATCCACATGGGAAAGAGAAAGGGGGAGTTTCTTGAGATTAGGAGCGATCGAGATGAGTTCTTCGACGCTTCGACGCAGTGCAAGTCGGTCTGATGGAATGTTTTCGCGCAGCACAGTTTGAAGGCGCGGGATGATGTAAGATTCAACGACCTCCGAGGAGTCTGGGCCAACGATACAACGAGATAACGCCTCTCCAAGTTGGCCAGCGATTGTAGCGTCTTCATCCCAGGCGCCTGGCCAGGCTCCCAGGGCTGAATTCCACATTGATCCGTCGATGTAGTTCATGATGTATACATGAGTAGAAACAGAGATATCTGTGCTCTTCTTCTTGATAGTTGGAACCAGGGTTCCCAATTTCTCTGCAAACACGCTCAGGGGACAAGTGTATATTATAGCAAAGAAAGACGTACGGCGTGCTAACTCATAGAGGGACAAGTCTAGTGGAGTGTCTCGAAACTGGACGATGACGTTAGACTGGTCTTCTAATTTCACGATGTAGGTCTGGCTAAAATAGCCTTGCTCATCGTGCAGGCGGCAAGATACACTTGGAATATCACAATGAGCGTGGGCTATTGTTTCTGCAAGATCGATGAAGTCCGGTTCTGAACTGGATGGAGCAGACATGATGGAGGTGCGTGTCGAAAATAAACCAAATATGGATATATTAAACTTATTCTTCGTTTCCTGGACTGGTCCCGTCGGAAGGGAGGAGGATGTTAAGGTGGCAAGCGTGACAGCGCACGCGGTGCATGTATGCCATCCTAAGTTACTTACCGCGTCACACCACTAGTTATCTAATTTGTAACAAAAGTGCTGTCAGCTTATAATAAAAGCAGTAGACGGAAAGCCCATAGTACTGCAGAGGAACTCGGATTAGGCCCCGACCGTGTTCAAGTTAGCTCAACGTGGACCGGCGCCTACATCGAGTAAGGTTTAGAAGGCCTGTGCGGTCCTCACACAGTATCTTATATGGCGCAGCTTTTTACTTGTCCGTTCAAATGTAGTATGCATCCGTGATGACAGAAGTCTCTCAACGTGGCATTCGAACCAGAGATTAGTCCGCTGGCTCACTAACTGGCCTTAACAAATGGTAAACCTGTCAGGAAAAATCCACCATCGATATTTGCGCTTGGCGGCATCATCTCCACCAACTGAACGGCCCCATCGACATATACCCACAATTGAGTTAAATGGCTCGTAGCACCTCGATTTTGAGGTGTTACGAAGCCTTTAAGCCCATCCCTCGGCCCATATGCAGAATAGAGTGACACCCTCTATGCCCACAAAGCATCCTCTCGTCCGGGTAGCGCCACAAACGGGACGTCAGAAAACCAGTGTCCCGAGATACAGTAACGGCTAAATCTCACTTTTCGCACGGCCAAATGGCCCGAGCGTGACTAAGTGAAAGATGCCTTTTCGGATGTCGGGATGATTCCCAACGAAGTTGATCGTGGTAGAGTTGGGAAGCATCAATGCGAGCCACGAGGTCCTCCAAGTATTCGTTGACACCACGAAATCTGTGAGCGCGGGGAGGAGAGCACGTGTGAGTGGGTGGCGAACCTTGGACTTGAATCGTTTCGGATCCTTCATTGAGCTCGATGCGAAGGAGTACGAGCCTGGTCAGGGCGGAGAGGCCTATGAGTCAACGTGTGGATCGAGACAGAGAGGATGACATATCGCTATCATTCAGTTAGCACACGTGCGCCAAACTTGCCCTAACTTTTGCCAGCCCTAGCCACAAATCTGGCCCACTGGCATTCGTGGAAGTCACACGGCAGAAGTCGAAGATTTTTAGAAGGATTTTATCAAGAGCTCTGTGATCGTCACGCCACACGCGTGAAATCTCCAAGTCAGCTAGGACAAACGGTACTAGTATAGTGATTAAATTGAAGGGCCGCAAGTAAAGGGGAAAGAAAACGAGCGGCGCGAGAAGAGGTTAAGTGAGATCACACGAGATGAAGAGGGGAAAACAAAAGGACAGATTAAAACTCCCTCTGCAACACTATGCATTCGAAGTATTTAAGTGTATGTCCATAGTAACTAGTATCCTAGCTACTGATTGCAATATTAGATCAATAAACGATAAAACGCAGAAGTGGAAAGTGTAAAACACCTCGGTGTAACAACCGGGCGCGCTCGATCCGAGATCGAGACTTCGGGCTCATGAAACTTGAGCCTATGCCTCGTACCTATCGTAGCTAATAAAAATGGTCAATGTAAGTGAGAATCGAGAAGGGGTATAGTAAAAACGGCTCGGGCGATCGCCCCCAACGGGGAGCGTCGTTATCCTCACCGTGCTGCCCTCGGCCTGCCTGTGACAACGGCAAGTGAGTCATCGGGCTCCTCTGGCCTGCCACGGCCATATCCCCCACTGCACTATCGCCCTGCAGCTCCCCTCTAATCGGAGATGCATTCCAACATAGTAAATGCTCGTTGTGACTTGGGGTGTAAGCAAAACATTAATTCCGTCACGTTCGTCCGCTTTGGAGGGTCATCTACTATGATCAGAGAATATTCGAGGAGCGCCAAAGGTTCTGAGTACACCCCACTCAAGTTGGTCACACTTATTGTCACGTGTCACTAGTACAAGCGGAAATGCTACACAGTTTGGAGGCATAAACAACTGATGGAAGATAAAGATGTATATCTTGTAGATGACACCGGGCGCGAAGTCAGTAAGGATAGAAAAACACATTTCATTTGCAGCTCTAATAGCAATCACCATAGCTTCAAGTACGACGTTGTGGCAAGCGGTGGACAGCAATAGGGTGATCAGAAAGCTGACGTGCAGCGATGAATCGATCTATGGCTGGCTCCTGAATTTTGTCTTGCCAATGACTTTGGAAGAGGTAGATATTTTGAAGTTCAGGTAACAGCTCGGTGACACCTTCCCCAGTGTGTCCTTGCAGCGAAGATATGACAAACGACCGTATCTCGCCAGACAAACGCAAGGTCCGAACGGCAGTGAACGGTTGGAAAAGTACCGGCCATGCAAGATTGTCCATCAGGACCTCCAAATTGTGACCGGTCCAGCGGTCGAATCTGTCGCCTCGGATGTCAAGATATGTAACGCTGGAAAGGATAGGCAAAGACTGGGTGCATATCTGTGCCATAGACAAAACTTGTTGACCTGGCACGTCCTCGTCCTCCATGATTACCAAATAGAAGGGAGCACTGTCTGCCAATTCGTCCACGGACTCTGATTCGTAAAGTGTGATGTTGGCGTCATAGGGACCAAGGTGCACGTGTGCACGTTTGAATGGCCTGAGTGTGAGTGACTGAGAGACTCGGATGACTTGTCGGATGTTGATATGAGGCCCGAATAATTGGGCCGAGAAACGTTTGAGTTGGGGAGCATCTATTCGAGAAAGGAGGTCCTCCAGGTATTCACTGACACCACGAAATTGGAAATATGTTAGAGCAGGGAGGAGAGCGCGTGTGACCGGCGGTGGACCTTGGACTGTTCCGGATCGTCCAAACTTAAACTCGATGAGAAGGGCTGTGAGACATGTCAGGGCGGAGAGGCCTGTGACCATTGCCTCGGGTGAAATGTAGCCAATATCGGGAATATCGGGAATATTGTGGAGCCAGAGTTCGGAAAGGTCGTTGGAAGATAAAAGAAGTCGAGGAAAGGTCAGAAATGGAAAGCCATTCAAACTGACTGATCGTAGACGTGGGGCGGATCCACCTAAGATCCCATCGGAGAGCACCAGTGGATTCCCATGCCGGTGAAGGGATACTAGTTGGAGACTTGTCAGTGCAGGGAACGGCTTCTGTATCAATGTGGCCAGTCTCGGATCTTCTGAGTGTGATTTTGCCAGGCTGAGACTGATTTGGCATATGCGGTCATGGTGCTCGAGTGCGGCCATGACATCATCCCCAATCTTCTCACTGTAAGAACAAATTTCGATGGGAAAGGGCGGCCAGACATCCAACATCTCTCTCACGTGTCCAGTATCTGTGCAGTAAAGGCGTAGATCGAGGCCGAGTGGGGATGAAAATATCACATATCGCCATCTTTGGCATACGTGCACAAATGTATGCCATTCCGTTTGCCATTCCCACGATCGCACGATTATCTGGTCCATGATAGCCGCTCGGCAGAAGTCGAAGATTTCTAGGAGGACTTCATCTGGTAACGTATTGATTGTCACACGTGGCGAGATTTGGCCTGAATCACACAGGTGAGTGATTATCGTGGACACTAAGAAAAAGACGTACGGTTCTTTCCTGTAGCATTTGACATGCCTTTTTTGCCTTTCCGCGTTATAGCTAGAAAGGCCGAACACCAGAGATTTCAACTGGTGAGAGTCTGATTGGAACTCGAAGAGAACTGATGCACTTTCGGGTAGGTATGGAAAGTTACAAGGCCAGTGAGGGATTTGGCGTGGCGATGCAGTTCTTTGACGGCCAATCGGTTCAGGTTCGTCACGTGCGGTGGCAAATTCCGGCCTAAAAGACGGCCTTGGATGCCGGAGCGCACGTTGCATTTGCCGCTCACGGGCTCGTTTCCCAGGCTTGGGCCGCCTTTTGTGGTTCCGCGGTGCACAAATCTCAGCAGACATATCGATAGATAATTCGCACCTGCACTCTCCCAAGCACTGGGAATGTATGCTGCGGTAGATGTAGTTTCTCTTGAGGATAATACTTCTTTCACTGGCACATCTGGTCAAGCGTGACAGCGCACAGCTACTTACCCCATCACACCGCTAGATATCTTAGTTGTAACAAAAGTGTTGTCAGCTTTTGATAAGAGCAATATAAGGTAGGCCTGCCGTAGTACTGCAGAAGACTCGGATTAGGCCTCGACTGTACTGAGTTGGCTGGGTGCTGCCGGACCAGTTCCAATGGTTTCTACTGTATTTCTGATCTGCCATATCATCAAGCATAGCAGAAGGTAACAATCTCAAAATGCTTCCCTAACGCTGACGACGACGACAACGTGCCAGGGCACATCAACTTTCCCCACCTCTCCCACATGCCTCTGCGCAAGTCTGGCCGAATACTTGGGTCCCGTGTTGAGTTTACCAACCGAGACCAGAATGAGCACCGGGCACATGACGCTCCATATCTCGGCATGACTTTCTGACGTCCCGTTTGTGGCGCGCTATTCACCGGACGGGAGCGCGAGTTTCGATCTTTTTATTGCTAAGGTTATTTTGACGGTGATGGCGCGGTTGTGGGATTACAGAGTGTCGCACCACTCGGTAGATGTGCCGAGGGATCTCGATGGGGCCGTTGGTGGAGATGAGTCGATGAGGCCTCGTGAATATTGATGACGAATTTGTCCTTACTATTTGTTAAGGCTAGTTAATGGGCCAGCGGACCACAATCCCTGGTTCGAATGCCACATTGAGGGACTTCTGTCATCACGAATGTATGCTACACCTGAATGGACAAAGTAAAAGCTGCGCCTGATAATATACTGTGCGAGGGCCGCACAGGCATTCCGGTCCATACCTGTAACCGATGCAGGCGCCACCCAGCTTGACATCCACGTCCTTGGGAAAGACCAGTCATGCGTGTACGATCCCATTAGCAAGAATAGTTGTGCCTGAAACATACATTTTCGTGCCTTCAATTGTCACATTGCGCAGTACCTCAGGCCCAGGCCAAGCAGGAGGCGCACTCCCAGGGAATTTCGTGTGGGCAGGTCGAGATGGGATCGTGATGGTCGATTCCAAATAAGTGGTTAGAGAAGATAGGGATCGGAGACAAAGTATTGGAGGCAACATTTGGCAGGGATAATTGTCGAGAGGATAAAGAGTAAGAATCATTGGTATTACGTCGATGGTAAGATTTTGGGCACCACTGGCAGAGAATATCGAAAGATGGGTGAGGTGGTCTAGACCAGAGAATGGTAGGGGTAGTCCATCGACCCAACCCAGAGAATGAAGGGTGGGCAGGCAAGGAAAAAAAAGGATTGTCAAGGTTGCAAAGGAACGGTACTGAAAGGAGAATGTAAAACATACTTTCTATATGATGTCGAATGGCAAGGTTCAAGTTTGAGCTAAGGGCACTTCTCCATGTGGAACTAATGGGCCACCGTCACGCCAGCTTTCGCGTTCGAATGGTGATACTCCTTGCGGAATTAGGTATCACGTGATTGAAACCATAATGACGTGCCCCATTTTCATGTTACTACCACAAACACAAATAATGTTCCATTACCTCTACTAGTAGCAGTAGACCGAATCCACCCCTCAAACAGATGCATGATGATTTTTTTTCTAAATTGTACTACTGTGAACATGTTCTTGGCCGCGACAATGTGAGACGAACAAGGTCTGATATGTTACGGTTATGCGGGCCGCCCGGCCCATTTCTTACTGTTTTCCGTCTGATTTTCGACTTGTGTTGTGACCTAGGATCCCTTTCCTTGGCCAGCCCCTTCTGTTCCGCTTCTAGGGGCTGTGCGTCGCCGTTTTGGACGTGTATTTGACTCAGGCATCATGACTCAAATCTTGAGTCAGCGTTCTTGACTCAGATCTTGAGTCAGACGCACTGAGTCAGTTCTTGAGTCATCAGAACTGACTCAGGTCCTTAGTCAATAGTCTTGACTTCGCTACTGTACTGTGACCTTTGTAGGATAGTTGACTGGCCCTCTGTACGCATAAATAGGGCCCTGTAGACGAGCTAAAGCCCCAGCTTCAGCTTCGTCTAGAATCGCAGTTCATTGTCTCCTGCTCACACTCGCATCGCATCTTCCTCCTCTCTTCTTGTGAATCCCCTCTTCGTACCTTGATCTAGGTACTTCGCGCCACAATCAGACATCTGTGAACTTGTTCCATTTCTGTGCAACAAGTCCCCAGACGCCTGAACCCTAATACGAACGCGCTGTGAGAAGTAGTCCCCACTTCTCACCCCGCGTCCGCCCTCGAACCTTAGTTCAACCTCCCACGAGTGTCCTTGGAAGGCGAGCATCTCTTGCATTCCAAATACACTCGCGCCTGTGTTGCGGTTGAACCTACACATCGTCATTAACCCATCTGCCACCGTCTATCCCTTTTGGGAACGGTAACTCCGACCATCGCGTGCGCCGGTCCGCTAGTCCGTCTCGCGCGACACAGACACCCAGAGTTCGCACAGTCAAGTCTACTCCACACAGGACCTTGCCTGCGCGTGCTAGAATCGACTATTTGGTGTTGCTAGCCTTGTCCGACTCGCCACAGCAAATAGCCAACCAGAACGACGCTCACTTCGAGCCACGGTCCCTGCGAACCGTGACACTGATATGTCGATGCTAAAAGAATTTCATGGGCTAGAAACAGAAAATGCAGCAGAGTTTGAAGGCAGAAAGCAACTGGCGTCATAAAGTAAAGATGGCATATGTTGTAGACGACACCTGGTGCGAAGTTAGTAAATATAGAAGAATACGTGACAGCGCCAATCAACTTGCCTACTAGTCTAATAAGAACCAACACCATATGTGACGGGGTGATCAGAATCACGACATGCAGCAATGAACTTCTCCAAGGCCTGGGGCCCTTCGAAGCATCGCAAAACATTATCGCGAAGGTAGAGATTTTGAAGTTCGGGTAACACCCCGATGACACTTTCCCCAGTGAGTCTTCCCAGAAAAGATACAAGAATCGGCAGTATCTGTCCGGACAAATGCAGGGTCCGAACAGCAGCAAATTGATGGAAAAGAAGTAACAACAAGTCGGGATTGTCCATCAGATCCCCCACATCGTCCCCCTCCGAGGCTTCGATACTTTCGATGTGGAGCTTTGTAACGCTGGAGAGTAGAGGTGAAAGCTGGGTGCAAATCTGTGCTATAGATGAGACTGAGACTTGTTGACCTGGCGCGCGCTCTATGAATCCTAGTTCGAGCACGTTTTGTGGACATTTCCCCTCTGACTGACGAAGGTTGATGTGGGTGGAAAACTGGCCAAATGTCACAGTCGCACAATGGAATGGCCCGAGCGCCCGTGAGTGAGAGATGACTTGTCGGGTATTAAAGACTTCCTGCTGGAAGAACCAAACCGAGAGATATTCGAGTTGAGGAACATCAATTCTAGCCAGGAGGTCCTCCAAGTACTCGCTGACACCACGGAACCGGAACTCTGTGAGAGCGGGGAGGATGGCGCGTGTGAGTGGAAGTGAACGTAGGGTTGTTGTGGATTCGGTTTTGAACTCGATTTCAAGGCTTGTGAGCTTGGGCAAAGCAGAGAGGCCCGTGGCCATTGCCTCAGGTGAAATATAACCAAGATTGGGTATCTCTTGAAGCTCAAGCCTGGACAGATGGTTGCAAGACAAAAGGAGTTGAGGCAAAGTCGGAAATGCAACGCCACTCAAAAAGAGTGATCGTAGACATGGGGCGGATTCACCTAAAAGAAGCATCGGTATCTGTCGAGACCCCTCTTGAAAGCCAAGCCGAAAATTTGTTAGTGCAGGAAATGGCTGCCGCATCACTGTGGCCAGTCTTTCACATTCTGAGGATGATAGCCAGAGACTGAGTTTGGATATGCGGTCATAGTGCTCAAGTGTGGCAATGATATCATCCGTGAGATTTCGGGCGGATATTTCGATGAGAAGGGGCGGCCAGACATCCAACACCTCCCTCACAGAGATACGATCTGAGCAGTAGAGGCGTAGGTTGAGACGGAGAGGGGATGAAAACACAACGTTTCGCCATCTTTGGCAGACGTGCACCAACTTATGCCATATCTTTGACCACCGCCCCAGAATCGCCCGCGCATCGTCAAGGTCACGGTCCGCGGCAGCCACTCGACAGAAGTCAAAGATTTTTAGCAGCATTTCATCGGGGAGCGCGTTGATTGTCACACGTGGGGAAATCTCCCTGTCGCCTAGAACACAAAGGTAAGTAATCGTTGTGAACGTAAGCAAATGACGTACGATTACTTTCTGTAGCGTTCGACTCGTCTTTCCACTGGCATATTATAGGTCTCAGAAGGGTCATTTATTGCGATTGCGATTGGAGGGTTCGGGTGAGTGTGGAAAACCAAGTTGGTCACACTCGTCACGTCTCTGGTCTATCGTAAGCAAAGGTTTCATTCTCCGTTACTGGAGGGGATTTAAATGCGAAAAGAAATGGATGATAAGCCAAGCAGACACATTACAATCCTGAGGCTAGAGTAGTCTATTCCAGAGCCTAAAAATGTCACAACTAGGATATGCCAATGTAAGAGAATGAGGAGGACTACGCAGGCCACAGCCGACGACTAGCGCGCACGTGAGAAGCAAATGACGTGCTGTGCGCCGACCTTCAAGCCTCGAGTTAAAGCAATCAACCGACATTACAATTGAAGTGGGTGGTGAGGTTGAATCCGATGAAGGTGAGTATAACGGAGCCCGTTCGGCGAAGTCGCTGTGTTGCAGGGGTATGGACGCTCCAAGTGTGCGAGGAACTTGCGTGACCTTGTGCGTGACAGCGTTCATGGGGACAGCATCCGGCATATAATCATTTCTCCAATGTCAAAAGTGTTGCATATGCGTACAAAATATGCACGTGTCATGTTATAGGCCGAAAAAAAAAAGAAGACGGACGAGAACGGGACTGGGAGGGTGAGAGGCAGAGGCAGAGAGCGAGAGTACAGAGGGCTGCTACGACTGAGATGAACGAAAGGATTAGGAGCGAGGGAACTTGTTGCGCCCGGGGTAAGAGAGGGAAAAAGACGAAGAAACGTGTCTGAGGATGCTACCTGAGGATGCACACGAAAAAAACTAAGCGGTACAGGAGTCGGCTTACCTTGGACAAATATTCCATGCCATCCTCGTCCTCGTCCAAATCGAAACCTTCCCCATCTCGCGTTCCGTCACCGCCCTCATCCCGGTTGTTATCGCCTCTGCTGTTCCTTCAAAGACACGAATGTCGCAGGTGAAAGTGCTGGCCCGATGACCGTCGCCACTTGTGGGCATCCGCCGCATACATCATCCGGCAGGGGACTTGAATCATCTGCAAAAAGGTCAATTAAGTGAGGTGTATACCGTCGCCTGGAGCATTGTGTTCGTAATAAGATTGGAGCAAGGTGCACTTCATCAGATGGTGGGCTTGAAAGCCGCATGGCGCCATTTCGTTGTAAAGATATCACGTGTTTGTCGTGTTCAAGCGTCCGTCCGACTCGGAGTCATACCATGATACAGTACCTCCGCTTGGTCCATCAAATACAATGCGATTCGAGACTTTTGTAGCCTTAGAGGGTGCCAACTCATGAGGTCATGGGTGGTCCACCTGCGGCCCGCTACTTTCCATTTCAATGTTACCCACGTTCACGGTCCTCCGAGTCTGCCAGTGGGGCGGGTGGGCTGTCTACATGCCGTTTGTGCGCCCCTTTATTGAACGGTTAGTGGTGACAAAAATGACGACGACAACGGTACGGGGTTATAAGGGTGCATTCCTGGGACTACCACCGATCATTTCCACCATTGGGACCGAAATGATCGATATAGAGGAAATGAAAAGGTGTATGTGCGAGAGAGTTTCCTTGGGAACTTCCCAAGGAAACTCTCTCGCACATACATGGGAACGGGAGATGAACCGCTGAGCATAGACTTGAAGTTCAGGGAGACCATGAGACAGATATCGTTGAGAAGGCAGGGAAGTGTATGTAACTTTATTGGAAGTCTAGGTCGCTTGAGTGGACAGACTGAGTACTATTTGATTTTGGCTATTCGCAGTAAGGGTATGGCAGCCGGTGGACTGTGACAGTGAAATCAGAGCTCCGACCTGCAGCGATGAATAACTCTACTACAGCTTGCTCCTCATCTTCCCACCAACTGTCGGTAACGTAGAGATTCTGAAGTTCAGGTAACACCTTGGTAGTGTGTCCTAGCAACAAAGATACGATGAACGATATAGCGAACGGCTGTATGTCGCTAGACAAACGCAGGGTCCGAACAGAAGCGAATAGGTGAAACAGTACCAGCCACTCAAAATTGCCCCTCATGTCCTCCAAGTCCTCAGGCTTGTCGTGCAACATTGAAAATGAATCGTCGCTCCCGATGTCGAGCTCCGTAACACTGGAAAGAAGAGAAGACAGGGTGCGTATCTGTGCTATAGATGCAGCTCGGTAACGTGGCTCATAATGTCCGAAGCTCAGCTCGAGCGTTTTGGAAGAACACGTCGCCTCTGATCGATAAAGTCGGATGTCGACGCTAACAAGGCAAAATGTTACCGCCGCGCGTTGGAAGGGCCCGAGCGGGAGTGAGTGAGCGATGGCTTGTGGGATGTCAAACACGTGCGGCTCGTACTCGTATATCATCGAAAGTGTTTCGAGTTTAGGAACGTCATTCGAGCAAGAAGGTCCTCCGAGTACTCCTTGACACCCTCGTCACGAAACTTGAACACCCTAAGACTCGGGAGGAGGGCGCGTGTGGGTGGGGGTGGGGGTGCAAGTCGGATCTGTCCGGTTTCAAGTTGTTTGAACCCGATTTCGAAGTACGTGAGCTTGATCAGGGCGGAGAGGACCGTGACCATTGCCTCGGGTGATATATAACCGAGATTGGGTATCCATCGAAGGGAGAGCTCGGAAAGGTCCTTGCAGGACAAAAGAAGTCGAGGCAAGGTCGGAAACGGAATGCCATCCAACTGGAATGATCGTAGGCTTGGGGCTGATCCACCTAAGAGCGTAACGGGAAGTTCCGGCACTGGTCCTGACTGGCCACCCAATCGAAGGCGAAGGCGTGTTAGTGCAGGGAATGGCTTCTGTATCTGACTCATTTTGGCCAATTTCCCCCATTCTGAGGAACCTAGAAGCAAGTGCAATCCGCGTATGCGGTCACGGTGCTCGAGAGCAACGTTGAGCTTATGCCGAAAACTGAAACACCTCATTTCTATGGGAAAGGGGGCCAGACATCGAAATTTGAGGAACCGAGATGATCGGAGTAGTAAATGCGTAGGTCGAGACGGTGTGGGGATGAAAACACAATGTATCTCCATCTTTGGCATACGTGCGTCAGGTTACGCCATGTCCATAGCCACGGAAACGGCCACGGCCCTAGATATGTGATTTCCCTGGAAGTAGCTCGGCAGAAGTCAAATATTGTTAGGAGCATTTCATCTGGGAGCGCTTGCATTGGAGAAATCTCGCCTAGAAAATACAAGTAAGTAATCATCGTGGACACGGACAAAAGACATACGATTTCTCAGGCCTCCGCTGGAGTTCAACATACCTTCCTGTATTGCGGATCCAAGAAAGGCCGTATATTGTTAGCAGAGGTTCTGGATGCCGAGAGCTACTATGTTCGAGCTGAGCGTTCGGACAGGGGCATCAGCCACATAAGCCATAGGTCTCAGTCTCCGCCAGATAGTTTCAATCTCCGCCAACTCTTGACACTAACTTACAGTAGAGCAACGAAACAGTAAGAATGGTGGGGAGTATTACGGGCCGAGTACCTGTTGAACGTTGAGCCGTGTCGCGGTTGTCATAGTTCGGCTTGGAAGCAGCGAGGGGCTGGCGTCAGTCCCACAAGTTGTCATCCTCGTCTTCATCTTCATCCAGATCTACACCTATATATAGCCGCTTCACACGCTCTACACATTCGCTTCCTGATCCGTGCTTTCCTTGTCGTCGCTACAATTGATATTCCCCGCCTCATTGTAGGGAGCGCTGGGGCCACCACTGCCGTCGTCCATTGCTCGCATGTTCCCACGCACGGTCTACGTTAAACGGAGGCCCCGACCCGGATTCGGATTCGGATGCGTTTGTGCCCCACAGCCACGGAAGATTGACTCCAGTTTGAAAATGGTCGATACAGAGGAATCGAAAGGATGTATGTGCGAGTGAGTTTCTGGGAGACGAGCTGCCGAACATCTCACTTGAGACTATGAGGCGGAAGAGTGAGGAGGAATAGTTCTAGTTGATTATTATTGATAACAAGCTTGGGCGCCGAGAAACGACCAACTTGTAAATGTGAGATCAGCGGAATAGCAATCGTGGTGAGAAGAAGGAACTAGACGTACCGGAAGCAGAACTCGATATGGTTTGGGATGATTGGAATTCGATTTGAAAGTACTTGGGCCTGTGCAAGTTGAAGGCAGAGAGACCTTTGACTGATGCCTCGGGTAAAATAAAATGTAACAAAAAGTTGGGCATAAAACGAAGATGGTGCTCAGAAAGGTCATCGCAGTACAAAAGAAGTTGAGGCAAGGTCGGAAATGGAATGCGGTACAACTTGAAAGTGAGTGTGGGACGGGATCCCTCTACTAGTAAAAACCCAACGGGAACCGTCAGCGCACGCATAAACAGGAATCCGATTCAAGGCGAAGACTCGTCAGCGCGAGGAATGGCTTCTGCCAGTGCGTCACTGTAGATTGGGATCGATTTTGCATAGGCTGCGGCCATAATGCTTGAGCGCAGCGATGACGTTATCTGGAAGATAGTAACAGGGTATTTCGATAGGAGAGGACGGCGGCCAGACATCCAACATCTTTCTCACAGAAGTTCTACTTTGCAGTAAAGAGAGATCGAGGGAGAGGGAATGAAAATTTGGCGTACATGCATCAGCTTATGCCAGATCGTTGACTCGCGGCCCTGGCCACTTATATAACGCTCTTGGCAGATATTCAGGAGGGTTTCATCTGGGTGCGCTGTGATTGTTACACGTGCGCCTAGAATGGCCAGGCAAGCGATTACGTGGGCATAAACAAAAGGCGTATGGCTCCTTCCGGTGGCGTTCGACACACCTCCCTGTATAAGAAGTCTCGGGGAAATCATCTACTGTATTGTGATCAGAGCAACGCCAGTGGTTCTGGATGGTGGTGATGCAGTGAGAGATGAGTTGATAGTTGGCTACTACTCATTCACGTTTTACCATAACTTGAAGCAGAGTCATCTAATGTACTGTACAGAAAGAAATGCAACAGTGTAACGTACAAGGGCTTCGATGAAACGACGCTCCCAAGTTTTTTGTAGATCATTTCTACCCCTTCCCCATCTATACTGACTCACCTAACTATTATAATAACGCGACCACCAATCGCCCAGTGTCCGGAATGATATCTCCCCCCGTCGGATACATCCGTATTTCCCATTTTTCCTACTGAACCTTTCTCGTCTCTCGACAGATACACGTGTGTCTGCGAACCCCCAACCATGATCTCCCCATTTACTCCGAATCATCTCTCGATGCACTGCTTTAGCGACCTATGTGACGTGGAAAATTCCATTGCTCGCCATGGTGAGACTCTGGTCGAGTTGAAGTTGTTCCTTTGCCCGATGGTGACGTCGACCGAGGCAACTTTAAGACCCCGCATGTTTCAGACGATGGGCTCAGGTTTGGACCGCCTCAGATCAGAGCTCAGCGTCGGGCCAACCTTGCCAACGAAATCGACCTCGCCGTAGCCTCAGGCACAGCCCTTCCTACTCCAAGTTGCGTCTGGTTCAGAATACTCAGAAGAGCTCGTGGCCGAACAACTCGCCCGAAACTATGCCTTCCTCAGTGGGTAGGTCATCGCTCGCATGTGCAAAGCTGACCGTCGTGATCGTCGGCTGCGGAAGCGTCGGCAGTTGCCAGCCGTCATGCTGGTGCCCGCTCCGGCGTCGCCCGTCTGCGTCTCATCGACTTTGACTACGTCACTCTTTCCTCCTCAATCGTCGCTACAGCCGCCCTCCTTGACGCTGCATGCTATTGTACCATTTGTGCAGGTCGATCCACGCGTAGAGTTGTGAGGGGTGGTGCAGATGGTGTGGAGATGACCCAATCTGCCCCTTGCAGCAGCTCCACAGTGGAGCTTCTTGAGGGTGCAGATTGGGTCGTCGGTACGTGGGGGCTTAACCTTTTTACTCCGCAGAACACGGTAAACTTTGCTTTTTTTTTTTCCTTTAATTCCTGCTGGCCAATATTGTACCAAAGTTGAGCTGCTCGCGGATTGCGTACAGAACAACATCAAGGCCATGGGTCCTGGCACAAAGTCGGACCCGACCCGACCCGCATACAAATCGCCGACTTATCCGTGCCGTGTGCCAACGTCTTCGCGCCGTCCCTCCCGGTCTGAGCGGTCATCTCCGCCCACGCCGACGATGACCTCATCTGCACCCTCCGCTACCTCCTTCGCGCGCAAATATTCAATCCGGTGGTATACTCATCCGAGTTACCCAGCGACGACGTGACGCTATTACTGCTGGTCAACTCTGAGCTCGCCAAGGGCTCCGTAGACGAGCTGGCGCCTCTGCGCGACTTCCGCGTATGCGTCTTGCCCGTGCTTCTCCCGGCAGTTTCGGTTTGCACATCGCGACCTAAGTGTTGTGTGAACTTGCGGGCCGCCCGATTGAACGATCCTTTCCCGTACGTCATCGCAAGAAGCTCTACGAACGGATTTGGAGGGACCTGTTGCATCGTGAGTCGCATATCGCAGGTAAACAAATCAAGTACTCATGCCTTTCTCCTCCTTTGGAGCGCGCGCTCCCCCGCTAATCGAGTCCTATTTTATAGCTCGCTCCTGCTGACGACAGCGGAAACTGCGTTGATTTTGCGCTGGGCGATGGATCGTGCCGCCGCACCGCGTGCGTGCGGCCCGCGCTGGTGTGCTGGAACCCGCGTGCGCCTCAGCCTGAAATTTGGGAGATGAAAGAGGTATCGCGCGTCTTTGCTTGCCTGATGAGGAGCCGTGTAGAGGAGTTGGGTATCGCCCCACCGCACGACTATGTCGATATGCTTGGAGAGCCGATCGATCCCGCTCGGTTCGACAATGGGATCCTTATTAGCAGCTCCAAGAGGTGTAGGGGGTAGAGGCTGCTCGTGTCGCGCAGTTTCATATTGGACAGGCACGGCGATTTCACCAGTGGGCATTCCATTAATACGGTACAGGTTTTGGATGCCTACGGCTTTCCACGCATTACAATGCCATTAGCTTATGATAAAACGTAGGGTAGCCAGTATAGTATCTACGGGTTGTCCTTCGGCCCAATCAAATCAGTGCAGTGTCCATGCAGCTATATACATCTTAATCCATTGTTTCTCTTTGCATTGACTGATACTTTATAAAATCTATTTGGATAATAGAACAGCCCCGAAGAGGAGTTAGATATATACAGGGAAAGCATAGTGGGACAATAGGAGTAGCATAGATCAACGGGGTGTAACTATGAGTGGAAGGGGTTGTAGACAACATTGAGTCTGAGCTTCCTACCATTGGCGGACAACCACAGGGTGATCAGAAGATAGACGTGCAACGATGAATGGCCAGTCATACTGAGATGCATGAAACTCTGTTAGTTGAAGCTCCTCCAATGCGGGTAACACCTGCATGGCCGATTCCCCACTGAACCCTCGTAGCCCTGACAGGACGGTATCGCTAAATACACGCAGGGTCCGAACAGAAGTAAACGGCTGGAAGAGTTCCAGCCATTGTGTGTCGTCCATATCGTGTTGCAAAATCCATCCGATGCTGAGCTGTTCAATCCTAGACAGGACGAACGAAAGCTGGTTGCATATTTGCGCTACAGACGAGACTTGCCAATCTAGCTCTATGCATGAAATTTCGAATTTCAGGACCTCGTCAATGGAAGACCTTGGCGAAAAAGTAATCGTGACGGAGTTGTTAAAAAAGCGTATGAAGGCACTATAGTATGGCATAAGCGCTGGTGCATGACCGATGAACCGAGGGACTTGTTGGATGTCAAAGACCAGCTGATTGAAGAATAATATTTCCACGCGGTGGAGTAGAAGGGCATCAATTTGGGCCATGAGGTCCTCCAAGTACTCACTGACACCACAGAATTTAAAATTGGTGAGAGCGGGGAGGACAGCACGTGTCAGCGGAGGTGGACGTCGGGTTGTTGGATCAGGACGAGAAGTCGGGGATTTGAAACCGATGGAAAGCTTGGTGAGGCTGGTCAAGGCGGAGATGCACGTAGCCATTGTCTCGGGCAAAATGTAACCACTATGCGGTATCCACAAAAGGGAGAGATCGACAAGGTCATTGGAAGTCAAAAGAAATTGAGGTAATGTCGGAAATGGAATCCCTTCCAAATGGAGTAATCGTAGACGTGGGGCGGATCTACCTAAGAACGTATTGGGAAGCACTGGCACAGTCCCTTCTATCTGAAGAGAAAGATATTCGATTGCCGGAAATGGCTCCTGCATCACTGCGACCAAATGCTCCAGTGGTATTGTCATTCCACTGAGCCAAACGCTGCGTACACGGTTAGGGTGCTCGAGTGCAGCGATTATGTTATCCTCAACTTGAGGATCAACAGAGAAGTAGCCTATGTCGATAGGCAAGGGGGGCCAGACATCCAGCATCTTCCTCACAGGAGTACTTTGTACGCAGAGAAGGCGGAGATCGAGACGAAGTGGGGATGCAAAGATGATGTACCGCCATCTTTGGCATACATGCACTAACTTGGGCCATGCCTTCGCTCGGCGCTCCACAAGATCAGGTAGGCAGAATTCGAAGATGTCTAGGAGGACTTCATCTGGAAGTGACAAGATTGTAACACGGGGTGAAATTCGACCTGCATCATACAATAAGACATCGTTGTGAGTGTAACCGATATCACATACATAGTCTTCGAATCCACCTTGATCCCTTGGACCATCCCATGCGCTCCCCTATCTTGAATATCTTAGAAGGAGAAGTGTTGGAGGGTGAGTAAGGGAGGATATCATTGCTCCTTGATTGGGAGTTTGACAAAACACGGCTGATGAGCTTGCGAGTGCGCCTGATTAGGGTACGAGTATAAAGTCAGGTACTTTGATATAGGTGAGAGGTCTTTTGACGTACTGGAGAGGGTTCATCGAAAAGTGCGGTGACAACAAGAAGAGAAGTTATCGTTGATAGAAAGGCTCAAGCTGTGTTTCTAGGCAACCACATGTCACCCCAAATTGTTTGCCTCGTGCAATCAGTGCCATCATAAAAAAATTGGGCTGGTTGGGCATTTCTTTACTGTAAAAGACAGGACAGAAGGTTTCTATGGGATACTCTACTCCATCGAGGACCATCCTCACGACCACGCTTCCGTCGCTCAATCGCAACCAACACCACTGCCATCGCGGATGTCGACCATATCACAGGTACAGTCGTGGTGCGTCCTGCACCTGCTGCAAGTCATTGCGTTTTTTGTGCAGGTCGACTCACACAAACAATAAAGTGTGGTGTACGGACGGTGAAGGTTCCCTTCAGTTGCAAATTAGGTCGTCGTCGTCATCTGTACGTAGTCACCTTTACTCTATATTTTACTTTGCATTTCAATCTCAAGTCAAGCTGCTCATGCGAACAACGTCATGGCATTTTCCTCCATCAGTGCTAAGACCAAGTCGGACCAAGTGCTCATACGAATTGCCGACTTATACGGGACGCACTACGACCCGCTTGCGCGCGCTGTGCGCCCACGCCCTCCGCTCCCGCTCTCAACGGTCATCTCCGCAGATGCTGACGCCGACGATCACTCATCTGCACCTTCACCCGCCTCCTCCGCGCGCGATTCCTCAATCCCAATGATGTACTCATCCGAGATACCCAGCGACTACGTGACGTTGCTCCCGCTAGCCAACTCTGAGCTCGCCACTAGCGCCGTGGACGAACTGGTACCCCTGCGCGACTTTGACGTACACATCTTCAACTTGCCCATGCTTAGTTCGCTTCCAGCGCTCCTCGATCTGAACATCGCGACCTACGTGTCGCGTCCGCCCGATCGACCGTCCGGCCCTTGCCCGTGCACCATCGTAAGAAGCTCTATGAATGGATGTGGAAGGACCTGTTGCACTGCGAATCATGCATCGCAGACAAATAGAGCAAGTGCGCATGGCTTTCTCCTCCTTTCGGAGCCCGCGCTCCCCCAGCTAACTGAGTCCCGTTTTATAGTTCGCTCTCGCTGGCGACGGCCGACATTGCATTTCTCAATAATGATTTTGCACTCGGCGGTCGATCGTTCTGCCCCACGAAGCATGCGTGTGGCCCGCTCTGATGCGCTGGGACTCCCGTGCGGCTCTCAGCCTCGAACATTGCGTCGTAGGGGAGATGAAGGAGGTAGCGCGGTGTCGCGCATCTTTTCCAGGCCTGATGAGGGATACGAAGCGGATCTTGGTCTCACCCCGCCACAGGGCTACGTCGATGCGCTTGGAGAGATGATCGATCCCGCTCGGTTCGACAATGGGATCCTTATCAGCACCTCCAAGGAGGTGTGGGACGTCGAGACTGCTCGTGTCTCGCAGTTTCGTATTGCGCAGGCACGGCGATTTCGCGAGTGGGCATTCCATTAATACGTTACAGGTTTTGGGTGCCTACGATTTTCCACGCATTACAATGCTATCAGCTTATTATAAAACGTAGGGTAGCCAGTATAGTATTTACGGGTTGTCCTTCGGCCCAATCAAATCATGCCGTGTCCATGCAGCTATATACATCTAAATCCGTTGTTCTCATTGATTGATACTCTATCTTGGATAATGGAACACCCACGAAGAGGAGTTAGATATATACAGGGAAAGCATAGCGGGACAATAGGAGTAGCACGAATCAATGGGATGTAACTATGAGTGGAAGTGGTTGTAGACAACATTGAGCTTCCTACCACATCTTCTGATCTCTGAGCTTGCGGACAACCAAAGGGTGGTCGGAACGTTGACGTGCAACGACGAATGGCAAGTTCTTGAGGTAAGATGCCCGATACCGTGATAGTTGAAGCTCCTCCAATGCAGGTAACACCTGCGTGGCCGATCCCCCACTGAACCATTGTAGCCCTGACAGTATGGGGGAAGGTATAGTGTTAAATATACGCAGGGTCCGAACAGCAGTAAACGGCTGGAAGAGTTCCAGCCATTGTGTGTTGCCCATACCGACTAATGAATCCCATCCTTGCTCACTGATGCTGAGCTGATCAATACTAGACAGGACGAACGAGAGTTGGTTGCATATTTGCGCCACAGATGAGACTTGCCAATCTACACGATCGCATAGTAAGATGCCGAACGAAAGGGACTCGCCAATGAAAGGCCGTCTCCTTGACGAAAAAGTAACTCCGGGGGAGCCAGCAGAGTGTATGAAGGCACTATAGTATGGCATAAGCGCTGGTGCATAACCGATGAACCGAGGGACTTGTTGGATGTCAAAGGCAAAAACCAGCTGATTGAAGAATCTTATTTGCGTGGTGTGGAGTAGAGGGGCATCGATTTGGGCCACGAGGTCCTCCAAGTACTCACTGACTCCACGGAAGTAGAACTTGGTGAGAGCGGGGAGGACAGCACGTGTCAGCGGAGGTGGACGTCGGTTGGCTGGATCAGGACGAGAAGCCGGGGATTCGAAATCGATGGAGAGGTACGTGAGGCTGGTCAAGGCAGAGACACATGTAGCCATTGCCTCGGGTGAAATGTAACCAGAATGCGGTATCTGGTCAAGGGAGAGATTGACAAGGTAATTGGAAGACAAAAGAAATCGAGGTAATGTCGGAAATGGAATTTCACTCAAATAGAGCGATCGTAGACGTGGGGCGGATCCACCTAAGAACGTATTGGGAAGCACCGGCACAGTCCCTCCTTTATGAAGAGAAAGTGATTCCAGTTCCGGAAAGGGTTCCTCCATCACTGCGACCAAATTCTCCAGTGGAAACGCTTTTCCACGGAGCGAAATGCCGCGTACACGGTTACGGTGCTCGAGGGCAGCCATTACGTTATCTTCAACTTGAGAATCAACAGAGAAGTAATGTATTTGGATAGGCAAGGGGGGCCAGACATCTAGCATCTCCCTCACAGGAGTCCTGTCTGTGCAGAGAAGGCGGAGATCGAGACGAAGTGAGGATGCAAAGATGATATATCGCCATCTTTGGCATACATGTACAAACTTGGGCCATACCATCGCTCGCGGAGGCCAGTGATCAGATAGGCAGAATTCGAAGATATCCAGGAGGACTTTATCTGGAAGCGAATAGATTGTAACACGGGGTGAAATCCGACCTGCATCGTAGAATGAGACATCGTTGGGAGTGTAGCCGATATCACGTACATAGTCTTCGAATCCACCTTGATCCCTTGGAACTTCCTATGCGCTTTCTTATCTTGTGAATTTTAGAAGGAGAAGTGTTGGAGGGTGAGTAAGGGGGGATATCATTGCTCCTTGATTGGGAGCTTGACAACACATCGCTGATGAGCTTGCGAGTGCGCCTGATTAGGGTACCAGTATAAAGTCAGGTACTTTTGAAATAGGGCCAGTGAGAGGTCTTTTGACGTACTGGAGAGGGTTCATCGAGTGCGGTGACAATGAGAAGAGACGGACGAAAAGTAGTTTTATTGTTGATAGAGAGTCTAAGGCGTTTATAGGCAACCAAATGCGGATACCACTGGCACAGCATGTCACCCAACAAATTGTTTGCCTCGTGCAAGCAGTGCCAGCATAAGAAAATTGGGCTGGTTGGGCATTTCTTTAATGAAAGACAGGACAGAAGGTTTCTATGGGATACTCTACTCCATCGAGGACCATCCTCACAATCACGCTTCCGTCGCTCAATTGCAACCATCACCATTGCCATCGCCGATGTCGACCATTTCACAGGTACGGTCGTGGTACGTCCTGCACATGCTGCAAGCTATTGCGTCTTTTGTGCAGGTCGACTTACACAAACAGTAGTAAGGTGTGGTGTACGGACAGTGAAGGTTCCCTTCAGTTGCAAATTAGGTCGTCGTCGTCATCTGTACGTGGTCATTTTTCCTCCATCGGTGCTAAGACCAAGTCGGACCCAATGCTCATATAAATTGCCGACTTATCACTACGACCCGCTCGCGCGCGCTGTGCGCCAACGTCTTCGCGCCCTCCTCCCCCGCTCTCAACGGTCATCTCCGCCGATGCCACCATCATCAGACCCTTCCTCCGCAGATACTGACGCCGACGATGACTCACCTGCACCTTCACCCGCCTCCTCCGCGCGCGATTACTCAATCCCAATTGTGTACCCATCCGAGATACCCAGCGACGACCTGACTTTGCTCCCGCTAGCCAACTCTGAGCTCACCACTGGCGAACTGGCACCTTTGCGTGACTTTCACGTAGACATCTTCAAGTTGTCCATGCTTGGTTCGCTCCCAGCGCTCCTCGATCTGAACATCGCGACCTACGTGTCGCGTGAGCTCACGGGAGCCGCCCGGTCGACCGTCCGACCCTTGCCCGTGCGCCATCGTAAGAAGCTCTATGAATGAATGTGGAAGGACCTGTTGCGCTGCGAGTCGCGCATCGCAGGCAAACATATCAAGTGTGCATGCCTTTCTCCTCCTTTCGGAGTGCGCGCTCCACCCAGCTAACCCGAGTCCCGTTTTATAGTTCGCTCCCCCCGGCGTCCGGATTCACAACGACGCGCACCGAGGCGCCGCGAGTAAAGGTCGCCGAAAATAGCATCGAACCGGGCGACCCTTGTAATCGAATTGGCGGATCCCAATGCGTTTGCCATGCCACTTGGGCAACCCTCGCTGAGTCAGAGGTTGCCAACGCGCAAAAGCAGATGGCGCCAGTTGCGCCCGGGAGCCATCTACGACGCGGGATGGTGGACCGAAAATACTCTCCGGCGGGGCAGGGGTCCCTACGAGAATGGCTTACTCAACTGAACATGGTGCCCAAGTTACTGTTGTAGACTTGTAGTGCGATGGGCTGAGCGAACGACCTTGATGCCTGTGTTCGTCTTGGCGTAGTGAAAATGACGATGTGCAAGCCCATTGTGCCGTGGTCTTTCTTCATTCCATCTGCTCATGGACGGCGCACACCCTTTCTCGTTCTTTATGGCTCTATCTTACAGACACAGAGAGTGGTGCAGGCTGTGGCTGAGACGTCGCCTGTAACATCGCATGTTGCTTCCACAGAAAACAGAGCACTCGGTCCTGAGTCATATTCTTTTTTTTTTGTGAAGCGATCAGACATTCAGTAGCACTTCTTGTGGTGTACATTTACATATATCACCACTAGGTGATATGACGCCTCCAAACGTACATTATAGTTGGTGAGTCCAAGGAAGCGGTGAACCGTGCGCACGACTGCCGCCTTTCTAAGGTAGGGTTCATTCTAAGGTAGGGTTCATTCGTAATGCGCATCATCACGTGAATGCAAAAGGGCTATCATCGGCCACAAATCTACATAATGAGTCAAAAGGGCTCCGTTAGGCCCTCAAGAATGGAAATCTGCAGGCTGTAATGGAGTTACATTTATTTTTTTTGAATGCTGTGCAGAGTTAATAGCCATTTAGCCACTGCCTACCAAACTTTCTATGGCTTACAACAAGTCATGTGATGCTGTCGATTGCGAATGAACCCTACCTTAATTTCTGCCGCTGCGCGCGGTCCCCACCACGACACCCGAGCTTCATCACCGCCTTTGCCACCACCCACCCCACCTTTCTGCCTCGCGCCGCAATTACGCTTCTTCGCGAATGTGCTGGAGAGATGGAACTTGCAGCGCGACGCCGCCCAATGGCTCCAAGTTGGCTGGGTGAGCTGCCCTGGGAGCCTGGACGTTGATATGGACATCAGATTGTACATACGCGCTTTTTCATACCCTCGTTGCTACACTTTAAACATTCTCTTTTGGACCTATGTTGACTTAGATAAGCTAGTTGTGCCGCGTTGCTGCGATCTTATCTAGTGGTCATCATGAACAGGGGAGTAGGTGGGAGTGTGAACGCGAGTAAGATATGGGTAGTTGTGCCGGGACGTGCCCCGATCCACCAATTAGCTGCAGCATCTGCTACAGATTCGAAGGTATATCGAACGTCCAACGATACACCCGCCGCAGGCTCACTGGACGGCCCGATACTTGTCGATCGTCGATAAATGTGGTAAATGCGTCCTGAGCATCGCTTCCTCCAGAATATCCAACCTCTTCAACGTTCGGAAGGAGTGGCTCTCCATCGTCAGATGGTAAGGAAGGGAAAATTTTGCTGATGAGACCATCTTTCAAATAAATGGTCTTCACGTTGGTGAACGGCCTAAGAAGTTCACGCCACTGTCTTTGGTCGACATTGTTGAGCCATTCGGATTGATGGAGCTCGTCGTAGCTGAATGCAACTTGCTCGACTGAAGAAAGTACAGGTGAAATTGTACCAAAGAGTTGGACTGCAGATGCAACCTGCCAGTCGAGAAGTCTGCACCTGATCTGCAACATCAAAGGAGTGTCCAACTTCCAAGGGACCGCATGTAAGGAAACGGCAGATGCACCGAAAGTTACCTGGACAGCCCTAAATGTGAGGCTCTCGGACGATTGCATGAACTGACAGAGGAGTGGAACCGTAAGGGGGAACTGATTAAAAAGATTGACACGAAGGATGCTGAGGGAAGGGGCGCTGATCCAAGCAACAAGGCCTTCCAAATATGTGGCGGTGCCTCGGAACAAAAACCGGCGTAGGTTAGGAAGTGTGGTCATATCCGGGGTCTGGTGCAACTGCCTTTCAACATCACGGTTGGGGATAGGGGAATGTAATGTAATGGACAGCCTCTCCAGTTGGGCCATAAGCGAAAGCCGAGTAAGTATATAACTCGGAGGGAAATAGACGGGCTCGGATGCCGAGATATTGAGAAGCGAGAGACTGACAAGTCCCGCGGCAGTTGTGGTAAGTAAGGATGATTGAATTGGAACGGAAGCCGTCGACAGTTGGAGATGGCGTAGATTGGGGGCTTGAAACGTGGAAGGGAGGTCCACTTCGGTCAGAGAATGGATATACATGCGTTCGAGAATTGGGAATTGATGATCCATAGCTGCGACGAACGTCCACATATGTCGGGCCATCGAAAGGTAAATGTGACGCACGCGATCACGGTGTGAAAGTGCGAGAAGTATACCTGGTCTATCTGTTGCTTCCGACTTCCAACCAGGGTAGTAGATGGTGAGTGGTAGAGGTGGTGAATGTGCGAGCATGTCCGCTACAGGCACACCATGGGTGCAGTAGAGATGAAGGTTGAGCCGAGATGGTGATTCAAGAATAAGATTTCGCCACAGTCGACAAACATGTGCCAGTTTGTACCACCAGCGTTGATGGTCCCATGTAAAATTCAACATGCCATTCTTATCTTCACATTCGTCTGGATCGGATAGCCGATAAAGATGAAATATATGGAGAAGCACGTCATCGTTGAGGATGTCGATAGGCGGGTGTCGTCTATTGCTGTTAGGCCCTATTAAATCGGAACAGATCAGGGACACAAAGACCACTGGCATGATTTGGAATTGCTTACATCGGCCGAGCCTTCTAATGAAGGGAGGATAAATTATGGTAGAGCAGCAACCAGGCATTTTCAAGGAGGTGAGTAATGACGTGGATGCGATTGAAGAGCGTACAGCAATGTGTAGGCCTTGGGCGGCCAATACCTCATTCCGTGGCGGTGGCACTGTCCTTGGCCATGGTGGGCGCTGACCTATATCCAAAATCGCACGTTGGCGTCCACCTTCCTCGCTATCATCGTTGTCGCCGTCGTTACCTCATTATGAGCCACGCCTCCTTTTCCTCACTTTCACATACTCACCTACGTTTGTACATTATGCACGCGGATACAGCACAGACAGGCCAATACCTTACGACCTTCAAATACTTCAAGTTACGAATACATATCACACAGAGATGAGACGGAAAATTGAGCGAGGTGGTCTAGGTCAGAGATGGATGGTAGGGGTGGACCGTCGCCTGGAGCAGGTAAGGTGGGCAGGACAGGGAATAGAATGCTGTCAGGGCTGTTGAGGAATGAGGGTTAAAGGGAGAATGTAAACGTACTCTTCATACAGTGTCCGACCGTAAGATTTGACCCATCTGTGCCATGTGAACTTCGCCAGGTGGCATCGCGCAATGGACCGCCATGAAGTTTAGGTCGAGAAATTGAGGCCTGAGCGACGACATAGCCCTGTCGCCAGCTTTCACTTGCCAAGTTGAGCCAAGTAGATAGATTGTGTGAAGGATGGACATGCACGGGTAGAGAAGTTGGAGTCAACCACGAGGAGTCGTCCGGAGGATTTGCGGTGAGAGGAGTCTGGAATGGAAAAGTCCTGATAGAAGCTAAATGCGTGAGGGGGTCATCAAGGGAAGTAATGTTGGTAGAGGAGAGGGTGATAGAAACGACATCGACATTGTGAGGCACACCCCAACAGCGTAACGTTGACTTCTACCTTCCCCATCTACACTGACTCACCATTAACGCGACCACCAATCGCCCCGTGTTCGGAATGATATCTCCCCCGTCGGATACATCAGTATTTCCCATTTTTCCTACCGAAACCTTTCTCCTCCTCGTTGGTCTCTCTACAGATACACGTGTCTGCGAACCCCAACCATGATCGCCCCGCTTACAGAACTCAATTTACTCCGTTTGGCCCATCTCTCGATGCATTGCTTTAGCGACCTACGCGAAGTGGAAATTTTCATTGTCCGCCATGGAGACTCTGGTCGAGTTGAAGTTGTTCCTTTGCCCGATGGCGACGTCGACCGAGGCAACTTTAAGACCCAAAGAATATCCTGCGTGTTTCAGACGATGAGCTCAGGTTTCGGACCGTCTCAGATCAGAGCTGAAGGTTCTCAAATATCTGGTTGTATCAAAGCGGAATGACTCGAACGGTATTGTTGAACGATGACGATTTGTGGAATCGAGAGTAGGGGCGTAAACTGAATAGCTGAGCCCATTATTCATTCTCTTCTTTAACGATGCTCGCCGAGCCCAGCCGTCGCGCCAACCTTGCCAACGAAATCAACCGCGCCGTAGCCTCAGGCATAACCCCTCCCCCATCCTCCCTACTCCAAGTTCCGTCTGATTCAGAATACCAGAAAACATCGTGCACGAGCAACTCGCCCGAAGCTATGCCTTCCTCTGCCAGTAGGGCGTGGCTCGCGTGCGCAAAGCCACCATCGTGGACCGTCGGCTGTGGCGGCGTCGGCAGTTGGGTGGCCGTCATGCTGGCCTGCTCCCGCATCGCCCGTCTGCGTCCTCATCGACTTTGACTACTGTATGTCACCCTTTCCTCCCTCAATCGTCACGCCACTGTCGCCACAGCCACCCTCGCTGACGTCGGCATGGCAAAGTACGGTGCGTCGCATGCGCGTTGCAAGCGATCGCACCGTTTGTGCAAGTCGATCCACGCGTAGAGTTGTGGAGGGTTGGTGCGGACGGTGCAGGGCTCCTTCAGGGTGCAGATTGGATCGTCGGTACGTGGGGGCTTGACTTTGTCTTACTCTGCAGAAACTCTTTTTTTTCGATATTGGTATCAAAGTTGAGCTGCTTGCGCATTGCGTACAGAGCAACATCAAGGTGTTTTCTTTCATGGATGCTGGCACAATGTTGGACCCGATGCGCATCGACTTATCCGCGACGCACTACGACCCGCTCGCGCACGCCGTGCGCCAACATCTTCGCGCCGTCTTCTCCCGCTCTCAGCGGTCATCTCCGCCAATGCCACCCCTTCCTCCGCAGTTGCTGACGCCGACGATCACTCATCTACAGCTTCGCCCGCCTCCTCCGCGTGCGAATACTCAATCCCAGCGACGACGTGACGTTGCTCCCGCTAGCCAACTCTGAGCTCGCCACTAGCGCCGTAGACGAACTGGCAGCTCTGCGCAACTTTCACGTACCCATCTTCAAGTTGCCCATGCTTGGTCCAATCTCAGCGCTCCTCGATCTGAACATCGCGACCTACGTGTCGCGTCGGCTCGCGGGTCGCCCAATCGACCGACCCGTGCGCCATCGTAAGAAGCTCTATGAATGGATGTGGGAGGACCTGTTGCACTGCGAGTCGCGCATCGCAGGCAAATAGATCAAGTACGCATGGCATTCTCCTCCTTTCGGAGCGTGCGCTCCCCCAGCTAACCCCGAGTCCCGTTTTAAAGTGCACTCCCGCTGGCGTCGGCAAATATTGCGTTTCTCATTGATGATTGTGCACTCGGCGATCGATCGTGCCGCCCCACGCAGCATGGGTATGATGCGCTGGGACCCCCGTGCGCCTCTCAGCCTCGAAGATTGCATCGTGGGGGAGATGGAGGGGATGTCGCGCGATGTCGCACGTCTTTTCCAGGCCCGATGAGGGACACGAAGCGGATCTGGGTCTCAACCCACCACAGGGCTACGTCGACGCGCTTGGAGAGCCGATCAATCCCGCTCGGTTCGACAATGGGATCATTATCAGCATCTCCGAGGAGGTGTGGGGCATCGAGGCTGCTCGTGTCACGCAAGCACGGCGATTTGGTGAGTGGGAATTCCATTAATACGTTACAGGTTTTGGATGCCTACGGTTTTCCGCGCATGACAATATTCCTGAGTCAGCTTAAGGTTAAACATAGGGAAGCATGTATAGTATCTACGGGTTGTCCTTTGGCCCAGTCAATCTATCCTGCTCGTCCAGTGTCCATGCGGCTATATACATCTTAATCCATTATTTCTCATTGACTGACTCTATATAATCTACCTCGGATATTGGCATCAATCATATCATATTATATCAAGGGCGTGTCGATGAAGAAGAGTTGGATATATACAGGGAAAGCATAGCGGGACAACAGGAGTAGCATGAATCAACGGGGTGTAACTAGGAGTGGGAGGGATTGTAGAGAATATCGGGCTTCCTACCGCCGCCACTTTAACCCTCCGAGGACAACAGGGTGATCAGAATGCTGTCGTGCGATGACGAACGGCCAGTTGTAGCGCTCAGATGCCTGATACCCTGATAGTTGAAGCTCCTCCAATGCGGGCAACACCTGCGTGGCCAATTCCCCACTGAGTCCTCGTAGCGCTGGCACGATGAGTGACTCGATATGGCGAGATAGTATACGCAGGGTCTGAACAGCAGTAAATGGCTGGAGGAGTTCTAGCCATTGTGTATCGTCCATATCGACTTGCCGAACCGACCCCACGTAATCGATGCTGAGCTGATCAATACTAGAGAGGATGAACGAAAATTGGTTGCATATTTGCGCCATGGACGAGACTTGCCAATCTACCGCTCTACAAAGGATTTTGAATGAAAGGGGCTCGTCAATGGAAGACCGACTCCTTGCCCAAAAAGTCATCTCGACGTGGTTAGCATAAATCCTTATGATGGCACTATTGTATGGCATTGTAAGCGCTGGTACATGACCGATGAACCGAGGGACTTGTTGGATGTCAAAGACCAGCCGATTGAAGAATGATATTTCCAGGTGATGGAGTAGAGGGGCATCGATTTGGGCCATGAGGTCCTCCACGTACTCGCTGACACCATGGAAGTCAAAATAGGTGAGAGCGGGGAGGACAGCACGTGTCAGCGGAGGTGGACGTCGGTTGGATGGATCAGGGTGAGAAGTCGGGGATTCAAAACCGATGGAAAGGTACGTGAGGCTGGTCAAGGCAGAGACACACGTAGCCATTGCCTCGGGTGAAATGTAACCAGAATGCGGTATCCGATAAAGGGAGAGACGGCGAAGGTCATTGGAAGACAAAAGAAATCGAGGTAATGTCGGAAATGGAATACGTCTCAAATTGAGTGATCGTAGACGTGGTGGGGCGGATCCACCTAAGAACGTATTGGGAAGCACCGGCACAGTCCCTTCTTTATGAAGAAAAAGTGATTCCAGTTCCGGAAAGGGTTCCTCCATCACTGCGACCAAACGCTCCAGTGGTATCCATATTCTACCGAACCAAATGTTGCGTACACGGTTACGGTGCTCGAGTGCAGCGATTATGTTATCCTCAGCTTGAGGATCAATAGAGGAGTAGTCTATTCTGATAGGCAAGGGGGGCCAGATATCCAGCATCTTCCTCACAGGAGTCCTGTCTCTGCAGCGAAGGCGGAGATCGAGACGAAGTGGGGATGCAAAGACGATGTATCGCCATCTTTGGCATACATGCACTAGCTTGGACCATACCCTCACTCTGTCTACAAAATAAGATAGGCGGAATTCGAAGATGTCTAGGAGTACTTCATCTGGAAGTGACAAGATTGTAACACGGGGTGAGATTCGACCTGCATCATACAATAAGACATCGTTGTGACTCTTGTGAGTGTAACCGATATCACGTACATAGTCGTTGAATCCACCTTGATCCCTTGGACCATCCCATGCGCTTTCCTATCTTGTGAGTTTTAGAAGGAGAAGTGCTGAAGGGTGAGTAAGGGGGGATGTCATTGCTCCTTGATTGGGAGCTTGACAATACATCGCTGATGAGCTTGCGAGTGCGCCTGATTGGGGTACCAGTATAAAGTCAGATACTTTGATATAGGTGAGAGTTGACGTACTGAAGAGGGTTCATCGAAAAGTGCGGTGACAATGAGAAGAGAAGTATGGAAAGTAGTTCCGGGGTCGTTGATAGACAGGCTCAGGCTTTGTTTTCAACCATGCGGATATAGCGTGTTGTTTGCCTCATGGCATGGATGTGTCGTGTAATCAGTCACTGTGACCGAATCGCTCAATCGTCACGGATCACTCAATCTCAACGTCACCGCTGCCATCGCTGACGTCGTCCGTTTCAAAAGTACAGTCATAGTGCGCCACGCACATGCTGCAGGCTATCACATCCTTTGTGCAGGTCGACTCGCGCAAACATGCACAGTATGGTCGGTTCGCGCCTATGGTGCGTATCTCCTTCAAAGAGTGTAAATTGGGTCGTCCGTGCGTTTCCTTACTTTAATCTACATGTTACTTGCATCTTCACCCCTCACCCCCGCTTCTGGCCATCGTTTTTACACATTTTGATATAGATGTGATTGGTACCAACCAAGAGTCAAACTGTCACGCATTACATACAGAACAATGTCGGACCCATGCGCATACAAATCCCCTACTTATCCGTGACCCATCGCGTGCGCCGTGCGTCAGTGTCTTCGTGACGTCCTCTCCCGCTCTAAGCAACCTTCTCTGCCGACGCCGTCGTCGATCATGACCCATCTGCATCCTCACTCGCCTCCTCCGCGCACGAATACTCAATCCCAGTTGTATACTCATCCGAGGTACCCAGCGACGACGTTACGTTGCTCCCGCTGGCCGACTCTGAGCCTGCCATGGCGCTCGGTGAACGAACTGGCGCCTCTGTGCAACTTTCGTGTACGCATCTTGTCCATGCTCGGCCCCGCTCCCGGCACTATTCGGTCTACATATCGCGACTTGTGTGCTGTGTGAGCTCGCAGGCCGACCGATCGACCCTTGCCCGTCTGTCATCGCAAGACACTCTACGAACGGATGGGGAAGGACTCTCTTGCATCGCAGGTAAACAAATCAAGCATGCATGCCTTTCTCCTCCTTTCGGAGCGCTCCCCGTGCTGACCGAGTATATAGATCCCTCCCGCTGACGACGGTCGAGATTGTGTTGCTTTATGACGATTTTGCGCTTGGGCGATCGATTGTGCCGCCACACGCTGCGTGCGTGCGGCCCACGTTGGTGCGCTGGGACCCCCGTGCGGCCCTCAGCCTCGAAAATAGCGCCGTGGGGGAGATGATGGAGGTATCGCGCGCGATGTCGCGCATCTTTGCCATGCCTGATGAAGCTGCCGTGCACGAGGAAATTTTGGGTCTCAACCGCGCAGGGCTACGTCGATGCGCTTGGAGAGCCGATCGATTCTGCTCGGTTCGACAACGGGATTGTTATCTGGAGCTCCGAGGAGGTGTCGGGCGTCGAGGCTGCTCGTGTCGCGCAGGCATTAATTAATACGTTACCAGTTTTGGATACCTACAGTTTTCCACGCATTAGATACAGGTGAGCCAATAGTAGTAGCAAGCGTCCAAAGCATGGATCAGAGGGTGCAACTATGAGCGGATACTCTTCCACACTTCTACACCCTATTCCGTATTGAAAGACCTGGGAATAAGGTGGTTCAGGTCGCATGTGGAGAGTGCTGGGATGAGAGATGAACCACTGAGCATAGACTTGCAGTTGCATCTTGTCTGGGAGACCGTGAGACGGACATCATTGAAGACGCCGGGAAGTTTAGGTAGTTCTGATTGATTAGGTTCGGCATACGGGAGACCTATAATCGAAATCTATTTTGGCGATAAGATGGAACTAGATGTACATTGACATAATGCGAGTAGATATAAAACTTGTATGTTACAGCCGCACCAGTCATGACGAGACGGGGAATATCAATGATAAATGGTTATTTCTTCTCTTGAGAAACTTAGATGAGGAATCGAAATAGACAAGGTGGGAGATAAATTGAAACGAGAGGAAAGTGCGATGAGCGCTACGTAGGATGCGGCTGCAAGTGTTGGTCAGATGTATGTAACACCTGTCATATGGCTCACTCTAGTCACGGTAGGGCAGACGGTGGACAGTGATAATGTGATCGGAGTTCTGACTGGCAGCGATGAGTAGCTCTCTCTCTATGGCTCCCTCTTCGGCCTCATCTCTCCAACCCCCGTCGATAAGGTAGAGATTTTGAAGTTCAGGTAACACACCGTTCGCACCTTTCCCAGTGTGTCTTAGTAGCAAGAATAGGATGAACCGTACGACGAATCGCCGTATGTCGCTAGACAAACGGAGGGTCCGAACAGAACCAAATAGGCGAAACAGGACCAGCCAATTAGAGTATTCCCTCAGGTCCTCTATGTCCGAGCCCGTAAAGGAATCGTCGCTCCCAATGTCGAGCTCCGTAACACTGGGAAGTAGAGGGGACAGGGTGCACATCTGTGCAATAGATTCGGCTTGATAACATGGCGCATAATGGTCGAAACCCAGCTTGAGCTTTTTGTGAGAATATGTCTCCTCTGACTGATAAAGTTCGATGCCGATGCGAAGAGTACTAAATGTTACCTCGGCACGATGGAAGGGTCCAAGGGGAAGTGAGTGAGAGATGAGTTGTGGGATGTCAAACACGTGCGGCTCGTGCTCATACATGACCGAGAGTGATTCAAGCTGAGGAACGTTGATTCGAGCCAGGAGGTCCTCCGAGTACTCGTTGACACCACGAAACTTGAATTCGGTAAGAGCTGGGAGGAGGGCGCGTGTGAGCGGGGGTGCAAGTCGGATCTCTCTGGGTCGTTCGGGTTTGAAACCGATTTCGAGGCACGTGAGCTTGGTGAGGGCGGAGAGGACTGTGACCATTGCCTCGGGTGTAATATAACCAAGATTGGGTATGTCTTGAAGGTGAAGCTCGGAAAGGTCATTGCAGGACAAAAGAAATTGAGTCAAGGTCGGAAATGTAACGCTACGCATATGGAATGATCGTAGACTTGGGGCGGATCCACCTATGAGCGTTGCGGGTAGCGCCGGCACCGGTCCCAACCAGCCACCCAATCCAAGGCGAAGGCATGTTAGTGCAGGGAATGGCATCTGCATCTCCGTCACTCTGGCCAATTTCGCCCACTCTGAGGACGACAGCTCGAAAACCAATTCGCATATGCGGTCACGATGTTCAAGAGCAGCGGTGAGGTTACCCCGAACATTGTAACAGCATATTTCGATGGGAAAGGGCGGCCAGACATTCAACGTTTCCCTCAAAGAAGGACCGTGACGATCTGAGTAGTAAAGGCGTAGGTCGAGACGGAGTGGGGATGAAAACACAACATATCTCCATCTTTGGCATACGTGAACCAGGCTACGCCACACCCGTGGCCATGGCCCCGGCCATCGATATGTGGATTCCAAGGCAATCACTCGGCAGAAGTCGAAAATTGTTAAAAGAGTTTCATCGGGGAGCGCTTCGATTGGAGAAATCTGGCCTAGAACACACAAGTGAGGGATCATCGTATGGGGCACGGACAAGAGACATACGACTCCTCAGGCATTCGCTGGTGTTCAACATGCCTTCCTGTATTGAAGGTCCCAGAATGGCCATATATGTGATCGGTGGAACTCCAGAGGTTCTGGATGGTGAGAGAATGCTAATACTGTTCTTAAGGGAAAGGCGCTGATGAGCGATGAACGTTGATTAGAGGTAAGCTTACTTACGCGCGCGTCAGGCACAAACCAAGATTTCATTCTCCGCCATTCGCCCGATAGACATTGCGAGGCGTACCCGCGCGTGGTAAAACAGTGTAACGTACAAGGGCAATATTATTGTAGATCACTTCTACCCCTTCCCCATTTACACTGACTTCTACTGTAACTATTAACGCGACTACCAATCGCCCAGTTGTCCGGAATGATATCTCCCCCGTCTGGTTCAGAATACTCAGAAAACTTCGTGCGCGAGCAACTTGCCCAAAACTATGCCTTCCTCGGCCAGTAGGGCGTGGCTCGCGTGCGCAAAGCCACCCTCTTGGTCGTCGGCTGTGGTGGCGTCGGTAGTTGCCAGTGGGCGGCCGTCATGCTGGCCCGCTCCCGCATCGCCCGTCTGCGTCCTCATCGACTTTGACTACTGTATGTCACCCTATCCTCCCTCAATTGTCACGCCACAGCCGTCCTTGCTCACGTCGGCACGGAAAAGTACGGTGCGTCGCACGCGCGTCGCAAGCTATCGCACCGTTTGTGCAAGTCGATCCACGCGTAGAGTTGTGGAGGGGTGGTGCGGATGGTGCGGGGCTCCTTCAGGGTGCAGATTGGGTCGTTGGTACGTGTGGGCTTGACTTTGTCTTACTCTGCAGAACACGATAAACTTTGCTCTTTTCTTTATTCCCGCTGGCCACAGATGCGATCGATAATATTGGTATCAAAGTTGAGCTGCTCGCGCATTGCGTACAGAGCAATATCAAGGTGTTTTCTTTCATGGGTGCTGGCACAACGTTGGACCCGACGCGCATGGACTTATCCGCGACGCACTACGACCCGCTGGCGCGCGCCGTGCGCCAACGTCTTCGCGCCGTCTTCTCCCGCTCTCAGCGCTCATCTCCGCCAATGCCACCCCTTTGCTGATGCCGACGATGACTCATCTACACCTTCACCCGCCTCCTCCGCGCGCGAATACTCAATCCCAGCGACGACGTGACGTTGCTCCCACTAGCCAACTCTGAGCTCACCACTGGCGCCGTAGACGAACTGGCACCCCTGCGCGACTTTGACGTACCCATCTTCAAGTTGCCCATGCTTGGTCCGATCCCGGCGCTCCTCGATCTCAAAATCGCGACCTATGTGTTGTGTCAGCTCGCGGGTCGCCCGATCGACCGACCGACCCTTGCCCGTGTGCCATCGTAAGAAGCTCTATGAATGGATGTGGAAGGACCTGTTGCACTGCAAGTCGCGCATCGCTGGCAAACAGATCAAGTACGCATCCCTTTCTCCCCTTTCGAGCGTGCGCTCCCCCAGCTAACCCGAGTCCCTTTTTATAGTTCGCTCCCGCTGGCGACGACCGACATTGCATTTCTCAATGATGATTTTGCTCTCGGAGGTCGATCGTGCCGCCCCACGCAGCATGGGTGTGGCCCGCTATGATGCGCAGGGATCCCCGTTCGCCTCTCAGCCTCGAATATTGCGCCGTGGGGGAGATGAAGGAGGTAGCGCGATGTCGCGTGTCTTTTCCAGGCCTGATGAGGGACACGAAGCGGATCTGGGTCTCAACCCACCACAGGGCTACGTCGACGCGCTTGGAGAGCCGATCAATCCCGCTCGGTTCGACAACGGGATCATTATCAGCAGCTCCGAGGAGGTGTGGGGCATCGAGGCTGCTCGCGTCACGCACGCACGGCGATTTGGCGAGTGGGAATTCCATTGGATGCCTACGGTTCTCCGCGCATTACAATACCACCTGAGTCAGCTTAAGATTAAACATAGGGAAGCATGTATAGTATCTACGGGTTGTCCTTTGGCCCAATCAATCTGTCCTGCTCGTCCAGCGTCCATGCGGCTACATACATCTTAATCCATTATTTCTCATTGACTGACTCTATATAATCTACCTTGGATATTGGCATCAATCATATCATATTATATCGAGGGCATGTCGATGAAGAAGAGTTGGATATATACAGGGAAAGCATAGCGGGACAACAGGAGTAGCATGAATCAACGGGGTGTAGCTAGGAGTGTAGAGAACGTCGAGCTTCTTACTGGTACTGCTCCGACTTTCCGAGGACAACAGGGTGATCAGAATGCTGACGTGCGATGATGAACGGCCAGTTATAGCGCTGAGATGCCTGATACCCTGATAGTTGAAGCTCCTCCAATGCGGGCAACACCTGCGTGGCCAATTCCCCACTGAGTCCTCGTAGCGCTGGCACAACGAGTGACTCGATATCGTCAGATAGTATACGCAGGGTCTGAACAGCAGTAAATGGCTGGAGGAGTTCTAGCCATTGTGTATCGTCCATATCGACTTGCCGAATCGACCCCCTCCTGTTATCGATGCCGAGCTGATCAATACTAGAGAGGATGAACGAAAGTTGGTTGCATATTTGCGCCACGGATGAGACTTGCCAATCTACCGCTCTACAAAGGATTTCGAATGAAAGGGACTCGTGAATGGAAGACCAACTCTTTTCCCGAAAAGTCATCTTGACGTGGTTATCATAAATCCCTATGATGGCACTATTGTATGGCATTGTAAGCGCTGGTGCATGACCGATGAACCGAGGGACTTGTTGGATGTCAAAGACCAGCCGATTGAAGAATGATATTTCCAGGTGATGGAGTAGAGGGGCATCGATTTGGGCCATGAGGTCCTCCACGTACTCGCTGACACCACGGAAGCCAAAACCGGTGAGAGTGGGGAGGACAGCACGTGTCAGCGGAGGTGGACGTCGGTTGGTTGGATCAGGGTGAGAAGCCGGGGATTCGAAACCGATGGAAAGGTATCTGAGGCTGGTCAAGGCGGAGATGCACATAGCCATCGCCTCGGGCGAAATGTAACCACTATGCGGTATCCGATAAAGGGAGAGATAGAGAAGGTCATTGGAAGACAAAAGAAATTGAGGTAATGTGGGAAATGGAATGCCTATGAAGGAAAGGTATCCTAGACGTGGTGGGGCGGATCCACCTAAGAACGTATTGGGAAGCACCGGCATAGTCCCTCCTTTATGAAGAGAAAGTGATTCCAGTTCCGGAAAGGGTTCCTCCATCACTGCGACCAAATTCTCCAGTGGCATAGTTATATGGCTGAGAGAAATGCCGCGTACACGGTTACGGTGCTCGAGGGCAGCCATTATGTTATCCTCATCTCGAGGACTAACAAAGGAGTAGTCTATTTGGATAGGCAAGGGGGGCCAGATATCCAGCATCTCCCTCACAGGAGTCCAGTCTGTGCAGAGAAGGCGGAGATCGAGACAAAGTGGGGATGCAAATATGATGTATCGCCATCTTTGGCATACATGCACAAGCTTGGGCCATGTCTTCGCTCGGAGTACCTCAAAATCAGGGGGTAGGCAAAATTCGAAGATGTCTAGGAGGACTTCATCTGGAAGCGAAGAGATCGTAACATGGGGACCTGCGTCGTACAATAAGACATTGTTGTGAGTGTAGCCGATATCACCTACCTCGTCTTCGAATCCACCTTGATCCCTCCTTGGAATATCCCATGCGCTTTCCTATCTTGTAGACTTTAGAAGGAGAAGTGCTGGAGGGTGAGTGATGGGAGATATCTGTGCTCCTTGGTTGGGAACTTGACAATACATGGCTGATGAGCTTTGGAGTGCGCCTGTGTAGGGTACTAGTATAAAGTCAGTGCTTTGAAAAAGGGCCAGTGAGAGGTCTTTTGACGTACTGGACAGGGTTCATCGAGTGCGGTGACAATGAGAACAGACGGACGGAAAGTAGTTATATAGTTGATAGAGAGTCTGAGGCTCAGGCTGTGTTTATAGGCAACCACATGCGGGTACCACTGGCACAGCATGTCACCCAACAAATTGTTTGCCTCGTGCAAGCAGTGCCAGCATAAGAAAATTGGGCTGGTTGGGCATTTCTTTAATAAAAGACAGGACAGAAGGTTTCTATGGGATACTCTACTCCATCGAGGACCATCCTCACGATCACGCTTCCGTCGCTCAATTGCAAGCATCACCATTGCCATCGTCGATGTCGACCATTTCACAGGTACGGTCGTGGTGCGTCCTGGATATGCTGCAAGCTATTGCGTCTTTTGTGCAGGTCGACTTACACAAACAGTAAGGTGTGGTGTACGGACAGTGAGGGTTCCCTTCAGTTGCAAATTAGGTCGTCGTCGTCATCTGTACGTGGTCATTTTTCCTCCATCGGTGCTAAGACCAAGTCGGACCCAATGCTCATACAAATTGCCGACTTATCCGCGACTCACTACGACCTGCTCGCGCGCGCTGTGCGCCAACGTCTTCGCGCCCTCCTCTCCTGCTCTCAGCGGTCATCTCCGCCGATGCCACCATCATCAGACCCTTCCTCCGCAGATGCTGACGCCGACGATCACTCATCTGCACCTTCACCCGCCTCCTCCGCGCACGATTACTCAATCCCAATGGTGTACCCATCCGAGATACCCAGCGACGACCTGACATTGCTCCCGCTAGCCAACTCTGAGCTACCCACTGGCGAACTGGCACCTTTGCGTGACTTTCACGTAGACATCTTCAAGTTGCCCATGCTTGGTTCGCTCCCAGCGCTCCTCGATCTGAACATCGCGACCTATGTGTCGCGTCAGCTCACGGGAGCCGCCCGATCGACCGACCGACCCTTGCCCGTGCGCCATCGTAAGAAGCTCTATGAATGGATGTGGAAGGACCTGTTGCGCTGCGAGTCGCGCATCGCAGGCAAACATATCAAGTACGCATGGCTTTCTCCTCCTTTCGGAGTGCGCGCTCCCCCCAGCTAACCCGAGTCCCGTTTTATAGTTCGCTCCCCCGGGCGTCCGGATTCACAACGACGCGCACCGAGGCGCCGCGAGTAAAGGTCGCCAAAAATGGCGTCAAACCGGGCGACCCTTGTAATCGAATTGGCGGATCCCAATGCGTTTGCAATGCCACTGGGAAACCCTCGCTGAGTCGGAGGTTGCCAACGCGCAAAAGCAGATGGCGCCAGTTGCACCCGGGAGCCATCTACGACGCAGGATGGTGGACCGAAAATACTCTCCGGCGGCGGGGCAGGGGTCCCTACGAGAATGGCTTACTCAATTGAACATGGTGCCCAAGTTACTGTTATAGACTTGTATGCTGAGCGAACGACCTTGATGCCTGTGTTTGTCTTGGCGAAGTGAAAATGACGACGTGCAAGCCCATTGTGCCGTAGTCTTTCTTCATTCCATCTGCTCATGGACGGCGCACACCCTTTCTCGTTCTTTATGGCTCTACCTTACGAACACAGAGAGTGGTGCAGGCTGTGGCTGAGACGTCACCTGTAACATCGCATGTTGCTTCCACAGAAAACAGAGCACTCGGTCCTGAGTCATATTCTTTTTTTTTTGTGAAGCGATCAGACATTCAGTAGCACTTCTTGTGGTGTACATGTACATATATCACCACTAGGTGATATGACGCCTCCAAACGTACAGTATAGTTGGTGAGTCCAAGGAAGCGGTGAACCGCGCGCACGACTGCCGCCTTTCTAATTTCTGCCGCTGCGCGCGGTCCCCACCACGACACCCGAGCTTCATCACCGCCTTTGCCACCACCCACCCCACCTTTCTGCCTCGCGCCGCAATTACGCTTCTTCGCGAATGTGCTGGAGAGATGGAACTTGCAGCGCGACGCCGCCCAATGGCTCCAAGTTGGCTGGGTGAGCTGCCCTGGGAGCCTGGACGTTGATATGGACATCAGATTGTAAATACGCGCTTTTTCATACCCTCGTTGCTACACTTTAAACATTCTCTTTTGGACCTATGTTGACTTAGATAAGCTAGTTGTGCCGCGTTGCTGCGATCTTATCTAGTGGTCATCATGAACAGGGGAGTAGGTGGGAGTGTGAACGCGAGTAAGATATGGGTAGTTGTGCCGGGACGTGCCCCGATCCACCAATTAGCTGCAGCATCTGCTACAGATTCGAAGGTATATCGAACGTCCAACGATACACCCGCCGCAGGCTCACTGGACGGCCCGATACTTGTCGATCGTCGATAAATGTGGTAAATGCGTCCTGAGCATCGCTTCCTCCAGAATATCCAACCTCTTCAACGTTCGGAAGGAGTGGCTCTCCATCGTCAGATGGTAAGGAAGGGAAAATTTTGCTGATGAGACCATCTTTCAAATAAATGGTCTTCACGTTGGTGAACGGCCTAAGAAGTTCACGCCACTGTCTTTGGTCGACATTGTTGAGCCATTCTGATTGATGGAGCTCGTCGTAGTGTAAGGTGACCTCGGTGTACAGCCGCAAACGCCATGACCACCGCCCATGTGCTTCTCGCTTTTCCTACCTCACCACACCCCTTTCACTAGACGCTTTTTCTATCTACCTTTCGGCATCGCCACGACCCTCAGCACAATGCCAACCTCACACCACACGCTGCAAAGCTCTCCCTTTACACCACAGTCAAAGCACTCGCTTTCCCCTTTGTTCCTAATAGCTTACTTTCTATTATCTGTCCTGTATATATAGACCTAGATTTCTCCTCTATAATCATCATTCCTGTGTTCTCTCTTCTCTCTCTTGCGTGATCTCGAAAGCTTAGTATTTCTCCTCAAACAGCCCCGAACGTTTCGAGTCTCGCGTTACGACTAAGCGTTTCGACTCTCCCTCTCTCCTCACTTCTCATACCTCTATTTCCCTACTATCTCACTCGGGACGACATCAAGTCTCGCAGCCAACACACAGTAGCTGAATGCAACTTGCTCGACTGAAGAAAGTACAGGTGAAATTGTACCAAAGAGTTGAACTGCAGATGCAACCTGCCAGTCGAGAAGTCTGCACCTGATCTGCAACATCAAAGGAGTGTCCAACTTCCAAGGAACCGCGTGTAAGGAAACGGTAGATGCACCGAAAGTTACCTGGACAGCCCTAAATGTGAGGCTCTCGGATGAGTGCATGAACTGACAGAGGCGTGGAACCGTAAGGGGGAACTGATTAAAAAGATTGACACGAAGGATGCTGAGGGAAGGGGCGCTGATCCAAGCAACAAGGCCTTCCAAATATGTGGCGGTGCCTCGGAACAAAAACCGGCGTAGGTTAGGAAGTGTGGTCATATCCGGGGTCTGGTGCAACTGCCTTTCAACGTCACGGTTGGGGATAGGGGAATGAAATGTAATGGACAGCCTCTCCAGTTGGGCCATAAGCGGAAGCCGAGTAAGTATATAACTCGGAGGGAGATAGACGGGCTCGGATGCCGAGATATTGAGAAGCGAGAGACTGACAAGTCCCGCGGCAGTTGTGGTAAGTAAGGATGATTGAATTGGAACGGAAGCCGTCGACAGTTGGAGATGGCGTAGATTGGGGGCTTGAAACGTGGAAGGGAGGTCCACTTCGGTCAGAGAATGGATATACATGCGTTCGAGAATTGGGAATTGATGATCCATAGCTGCGACGAACGTCCACATATGTCGGGCCATCGAAAGGTAAATGTGACGCACGCGATCACGGTGTGAAAGTGCGAGAAGTATACTTGGTCTATCTGTTGCTTCCGACTTCCAACCAGGGTAGTAGATGGTGAGTGGTAGAGGTGGTGAATGTGCGAGCATGTCCGCTACAGGCACACCATGGGTGCAGTAGAGATGAAGGTTGAGCCGAGATGGTGATTCAAGAATAAGATTTCGCCACAGTCGACAAACATGTGCCAGTTTGTACCACCAGCGTTGATGGTCCCATGTAAAATTCAACATGCCATTCTTATCTTCACATTCGTCTGGATCGGATAGCCGATAAAGATGAAATATATGGAGAAGCACGTCATCGTTGAGGATGTCGATAGGCGGATGTCGTCTATTGCTGTTAGGCCCTATTAAATCGGAACAGATCAGGGACACAAAGACCACTGGCATGATTTGGAATTGCTTACATCGGCCGAGCCTTCTAATGAAGGGAGAGATAAATTATGGTAGAGCAGCAACCAGGCATTTTCAAGGAGGTGAGTAATGACGTGGATGCGATTGAAGAGCGTACAGCAGTGTGTAGGCCTTGGGCGGCCAATACCTCATTCCGTGGCGGTGGCACTGTCCTTGGCCATGGTGGGCGCTGACCTATATCCAGAATC